>OMNM01039324.1:0-18126 GCA_900302745.1 Parablennius parvicornis | reverse complement strand
TGGCCTCAGATTTAGAGGTGCTGATCCTCATCCCAGTTGCTTCACACTCGGCTGCAAACCGTGCCAGTGCACACTGAAGGTCTTGGTTCGATGAAGCCAACAGAACCACATCATCTGCAAAAAGCAGAGACGAGATCCTGTGGTCCCCAAACCAGACCCCCTCCGGTCCATGGCTGTGCCTAAAAATTCTGTCCATGAAGATAATGAACAGAACCGGTGACAGAGGACAGCCTTGCCGGAGGCCAACGTGCACTGGGAACAGGTCTGACTTACTGCCGGCAATGCGAACCGAACTCCTGCTCGGGTGTACAGAGACCGGACAGCCCTTAACAAAGGGTCCCAGACTCCATATTCCCGGAGCACCCTCCACAGGACGTCCCGAGGGACGCGGTCGAACGCCTTCTCCAGATCCACAAAACACATGTGGACTGGTTGGGCGAACTCCCATGAACCCTCGAGCACCTGGTGGAGAGTGTAGAGCTGGTCCAGTGTTCCACGACCGGGACGAAAACCGCATTGTGGAGTGTGTTGAACTGCTTTTTGTCTGACTCGTCACCTAGGATCTGTTTGCCTTGGGAGACCCTACTGGGGGCATAAAGCCCCTGACACCATAGCTCCTAGGATCATTCAAGTACTCAAACTCCCCCACCACAATAAGGTAGCAGTTCAAGGGGAAGTTCTTTCTTTCTTTCTTTCTTTCTTTCTTTCTTTCTTTCTTTCTTTCTTTCTTTCTTTCTTATTCTCATTCAGTAAAATGATAATTGGAAAGTGTATAATTCCTAGGTTTTACCAAAACTGTTGCCATGTTAAATAATGTGACATCCACTCTCAAAACCATTCAACTTCCCAAGTGTAAGCACACAGTTCAACAGTGTTCAGATTTATCATTCCCAAGGAAAACCGATAACTTTTGTACATCGTAGTTGCATGTGAATGCACTATTACTCTTCAAAGCAAGAAAGTAGCTTATGTATAAACAATTCTAAATATGCAGTGAAGCATAGAGGTGAAAGAGGAAGCTGCTGAATAAAGTTACTTGGTGATCGCATGTCTTCGTAGGACCATTAACAGGTTTTAAGACAGAATCTGATTAACAGAAACATGACTGACACACTGACTTATTTTTCAGGGAAATGTATGTGAAAAATTTCATTAAGATTTTCTGCGATAAAAATGTATGCTTAAGACTATGAACCCTAAATATTTCAATAAATGGAATTTTAGAAAAAATTAGATTGCAACATGATTGTATCCTGTTTTCTTTTTTAATTTGTCATCATCCCTACTGTTGCTCAATCCATGCGGGAGATCCCGTTCACAGAAACTTATCCTCAAGCAAGAAAAATCTTAGAAATGATTTAGCTTAGTATTGCACAACATGTTTTGAGTTTTTCTTTTTGATAAGCTGGCTCAATGATTACTAACAGCTATAATCCCATTCTCTTAAAACATGTTGTTGTGGGTCACACACTCAGAGCAGTTGTGAGCCATGTGGGAGAGATGTTCACAATAACAATCCATTTAAAGTGTTTGACTTTTACTCATCTGAGCCAGAAATTATTTCTTACGGAAAGAAATAAGTGTCAGATTTAGCTCAAATACAATCTGGATGTTATGTGGAAGCATCCAGATATAAACTACGACTCAATTAGTCTGGCCCATGTCTGCAAAATCTGAAGCTTTTGAAACAACAATTTGAGCTTCTTTTTTTTGTTTTTTTACACTGCTCATTACTTTAAAAAAATATATATATAAAATATATATCATTTATATGAGTGTAGAAAGGAACTGCAGTGATATTCATTTAATTTTTCATTCATTTATTTTTGTGATGCACCTGTACAAAACTAATGTTATTCATTCTTGGGCTATCATAAAATATGTCAGGCAGACCGGATCAGAAGAAATTAAAGTGTAACTAGCTTCAAGACATGCCACCAATTAAGTTTGACTTGTTACCAAAGTCATAGGGCAGACCTGGGAAACTCGTACCATGTTGACCCAATCCCTATCACTTGTGGCCAACGAACCATTATACAAAAATGCAAACATCATTAGTTTCATAGTTAATGGGCCTACAGAGGTATTTTTAGCCACATTTGATCCTGATACACCATATACAAAAAGATTTGAAAAAGCATTCGATTAGGAACTACCAGCACTGTTTTGACTATGAGTGTTGAGCAAATGGTTGAGCAAGGGTCTTGTAGTGATGACATAAGTCCAGCTCGCACCAGTGGCGAGATCTGAGAATCTACTATGGTGGAGCTGGATTGAAAAGAATATGATGGAGTTGCAGAGGTCATGGTTGTTACAAACTCAACTAGTCACTGCACATTGTTGTTGGAAAGAGTCGATGCAGTTTGGCCAGGAGGTTCAACCTGAGTGGACTCGGGTGTTAAAAGTTCCAGAACAGCGGCTCACTTGCAGAGATCTCTCTGATCTTTGACGCCTTGTTAATATTGCACTGGGAACGTCCATTCACACGACAATGGTGCTCAGAACCACTGCAACCATTAACTTTTCAAAGACAAAATACTCTGCAGTGTATAAGTTAGCTTGCAGTCTGATTTTGAGCTCTTTGATGCTTTTGTCTCTGTCCATATGTTTTCTCCTCCCACTAAACCCAACTATGTCTGCAATGGCTATGTTAAGATATCACTATAGAAGTAAAAGAAACTGAACTTAATCACGGGTGCACACAAATGAAAATGTAATTATGTAAATATTACTTGAAAGCAACATGAACAGTGAGCAAAATATATTTTTTTAATCTCTTTATTAAGGCTCTTTCATCAAACAGTGGCCTGCATTTCAGTTCACAAAAATCAACGCAATGCACTCAACAGCTGGCGTGGAGACCAATTTGATCTTTCCTACCAAAGCCTCATGCATAAAAACACACAAAGCTTCAGTTATAAAAATACAGACAACAATGGAAGCCTGACAAAATATATTACAGCTTCATATACAAATATATAAATGTACAATCAATAAATACAAAACAACTTTCTCTTGAGATGTATTATGGCTATAGTGTAGGCCAGTTTATCAATTAAAAGCCTTGGATGTTGTTGGGTTTTTTTTTCTGTTTGGGCATGTTGTAACATTTGACCTTTAATAATATGGGCGTGTTGGAGGCTGGGTTTAGTCAATGAGGTAAAATGTTTCACGTGCGACACTGTTGAGAATTTGCCACACAGAAATAAGAGTTTATAGAGCACTGGAACATTTAAAAATGTTGTTCATTTTCATAACAAATACACATGACCAAAGTAAAGAATGCACACCACTACTGGAGCGCAATCTCTATGACCTTAACATCTAAGCCTAAGGGGGACAGAGGTTTTTTTTTTTTTTTAAAGTGACCAGTGAACACAATAACCAACACAATCATAGAACAAGAAATGTTTCAAGAGATCAGATATTAACACATGACTCATAATTAAGAGAATATAGGGGCTGATCAAGGTATTTACAAAGACCACTGTGATTCTCCTTTCAGTAGATAGTAAACTATTCTTTGGTCCCTGTGGATTGCTGTCAATTTTAGTGGTTATGAAATGCCAAAAACAAAAAAACAATGATGTGCTTAAGAATTATGCCTGTCACAATGAATTACTTTTAAGTTACCAAGAATCAAAGTTCACGTAGGCATTGAAAAGATATCAACTCAAGGGTTCAAAATATATGAAAGGTGTACATATAGGATACAAGAAGCATAAAGAAATGATTACAAAGCAACAAAAGCAACTGAATATCTAAATTTGTCACGATATATGCACAAAACAAACCTGTAACATTTTTCAGCAGCAGAATTCGTAGAGAATCATGAGAAAGCTCATGAAAAACTGATTTTTTTTCAGCACTGACATCAAGATTGTGTTGGTGGCAGGAGAATACGAAAAAGGAGATTGTTTTTTTTGTTTCTTTCATAAAACAGCATTCATTATGTATCCAGTTGGTTACTCTGACTTTCCCAGTGTTGATGTGTGCTGTCCATCTTTGGCTATGTATGTAGAGATGGAAAAATGAGCATGTCAGGTTATCAAGAGCAACTTCAAGCTGTGTTTTGCCCAAACTGACTTCCCTGTGTGTTGAGTTTGTGCATCCTGAAAAACAAAAGCAAACACTGTCAGACTCTAGGGCTGATGTTTACACACACATACACACTACAACATGCAATGGCCATTGTGGCCATTGCATCAATTTTTAACACAAAATACCTGATTGATTTATTCATGGCAAGATAACAAAATACATGTCTAATAATGCAGTTATAATATTGCCTTTATGTTTCAATAGTATTTAAACTTTCTCTTCAATATGTCGATATACCATCAATGAGAATGGACATGTCTAATGAATGAATGAATACAATATTTTTTTTCTGGCCATTTGGCATGAGAGGTTTAAGTTTAGTATATTTCTCTATAACAACATTATAATTCTTACTCATAATTAGGTGATTTAATTAATTTCATGGGTGATTTTCAAAACTTAAAATATGTTTCAGAGTGATTGTGACTTACAGCTTTTCTTTGCGGCTCAAGCTGTCCTCTTTTGACTTCACAAATACTGCATCTTCTCCTCCTCTGACAAGGTAAGTGTACTCTCCTTCCTTTGCACTGAAGATCAACCTGAAATATTATAAAGAGAATTATAGTTTTAATTTATTTATCTTGACACTTATGCTGTTTCAAGTAGTACATATTTGTAACCAGGTGGGAGATAATTGCAAAACTCACTTGGACTGAGTCTCCCCTGACTTGATGCGAAGTTTTCTGATGTGGAACTTGCTGCTGCCCCACCAGTCTGACCAGCTGATGATGGTGTCTTTCTCCCAGCGCAGCTTCACAATCATCAGGTCACCGATATCCACGTCAGTGGTGATGAGGAAGGACAAAGTGGTGTTGCCGTTCAGGATTGGCCTGCAAGGTTAGAGGAAGGAAACTGCTTAGCTGATCAGCGTGAACCAGACTTTACAAGGAGTCTGTAAAGACACGTCTGGTGTATGTGTGACATTTTCACCATGGGTGCATGTAAAACTGTTACCCACAGAAAAGCTGTAAGCATGGAATTGATCACATGTTTCTATTGTAATTAAAACAAATCTGTGAGTGTAGTATAAGTGCAATGTCTTTTTTTTTTATTGCAGCACTGTTTAACATACGTACAGAACAAAAGCAATGTCCTCTGTCTCTCCATGGGTGCCATACAGGGAAATTTTCATCGGCTGCTCAGAGAAGCTCAGCTTGTCCTTGCTGAAGAAATGTGCCTTCACTTGGTAGTGGAAAACTGCAGGAGAAGCAAAGAGACTTTCAGTCTTGGTGATTCACCCATTCCTTGCAGCGTTTTCTATGAAATTTGTCTTCCATAAGTCTGATAGCTGATGCCTGTAACAGTTAAAAAAAACTTTGTGCTAAATCCTCGCCCATAGATCACTTTGTCTACAAACCTACAAAAATGTAAACATACCATTGCATATCCACCATCATTTACAATGTGTCTAATAAAAACACTGGTTGCCTGTCCCAAATTATAATTCTCAAAGAAAACTTTTCCATTGCACGTTGTTTCACATGCAGAGGTTTCACATTACCTTAGCATCACCCCCCCCCCACCTCTAAAATACCCACAACCTCCCCTTCTCATGTCCTCCAGAGAGTTCAGTACATGTGTGTGCATAAAGTGTGCCCTGTCCATAAAACATGTGTAGTCTATTTGCTCCCACATTAACTTGACTAATATCAGTTGCAGTCCAAAGCAGCTACACTCGCACTAAGCACCTTCAACAACAGCAGCTCATATGCTATGGATTACTATAATTAAGAAAGATGCATGATTTAACTGAACTCTCACTAATCCTCACTCAAGAAGATAAACCCAATCAGATTTTTTTCCTGGAGTTAAATGTATTTCTTGTTAAAAACAGAGCATACAAATTACCCTCCATATAGAACACAGGGGGAAAAAAAATCTTTGACAGATACAACCTGAGCTTTAGGCTCATACCTAGCTCCCTTTTATTTACCTTTGTAAGGCATCATTCCACGTGTCTTGAGGTACATTTTTGCACTGCGGGCTGAGCGGACCTTGTTGATGTTGTAGCCAAGCTTATTGCAGCGGTTCTTCCTGCAGCTCAGGCAGAGCCCCTTATTGAAGGCCTCTCTGGAGTTGCAGCGGTAGGCCATGCTCTGCTGTTCGGTGTTGAGCAGAGAGTCAATGAACAAGTGAATGGAGCGCTCGTGAGAGCATTTGACCAGCTGGTCCATGTCTGCAAAACACAGAACAAAGAAAGTGTAAAGCCTCTGCACATCCACTCAGATGATGTCATGCTAATCTTGGAATATTACTTCCTCATGTTGACTCAGAGTATTTTTACACTTGGCACAGTTTAGTTCATTTAAAACACTTTTAAGCGACTAAGAGGGGAAAGCTGCAAAACATCAAGCACAGCTTTAATCTTGTTGGCATACTTTGACTCTGTAGTTGTGTATGTTATGACTGGAGGCAAACACACTTTAACTGTAGTCCTGAAAGCTTTTCACACAGCCAAAGTGTGGACACTTTGCAATCTTGTATGAACTTCCTCCTGATGATTTAAAGCACCTTTGTTGTGGGCAGAAGTTTGTATTCATGGACCGTAAGAAGTGGAGATGATTGCTGCTTTGAGATTCAAGCATTTCACAGTGTTTCCAAATTCACCTCATGCATGTTATATTATACTTCACATCAACAGCACATCATACCAGTTGCAAAGGATCTTGTGACACTGCAGATTAAAGATCAATATTGGTAGCTGATATTATAGTTAGTATCAATCAAGATTGTTGCAGACACTGAGAGGGTTGTGTGACATACTTTGGAGGCCTTTGATCCCTCCCAATGCGATCCCCATCAACGTATTCTGGATGTCACAGCCTGGCTGGAAGGTGCCTCCATTGGGGTAAATGTCGATGTGGCCCACTGGTCTCTGGATACCGATGCTGCGGTCAGGGGAACCCCTGGTGTTGGTGTGCAGGACGTCCACAAACTGGGCATCGTCTCTGGACAGAGTGTTCTGGTTGTCTGCATGTTCGAAGGTCGGGCCTGCAGGATCCAGACCTGGAGTGGAGGATTCACATCAAGAGAACACAAAAAGAAGATCAGGCCTTTAACCTATTTTAAAAGGTTGAGTATTAACATGCTTTGGCTACTTTCTTTTTTTTTTTTTTTGGCTTTGTGCAACTTTACAGAATGAATGAAGCTGAGAACAATGTGCAGCAGTGATTGTGAGCTCTTAATGAGCTGCAGCGCTCAGATTGCAATAAACCCACTATTATTCTAAGCAGGTCAGGCAGTTTTCAAAGCTGGATAAAATTCATAGTGACAAATAGAGGGATTGTAGCCAATGACTGGCACTGACTGGCCATATGCGCGCATACAATGCAAGCTTGGAATGTAACAACTAACAGATTATGTTTCACTGGTGAGCTGGGCTGCTCTCACGAGCTGGGCTGGAAAGAAATGTGCACACACATTACAGTATGGTATGTTTATATGCATTGGCTCTAAGACTAAATAAAGGATTATAAAGTATCTAATGACAGTTAAAAACGAATGGCTTATGGCTTCACGGTTGTGATAGATGCATTTAAGGACCATATCACAACTTTATTTTGATTTGCAGCCAGAGGCTCAAACTGAAGTCAAACAAACAGAGCCGACCTTTTCGAGTCTTATAGAAAGGAAAGAATCTGATGATGTGCGGTTTTTAGGGCTATTTCTAACCTGTGATCCTGCTGATTTTATGGTCAGTGAGGTCTCCGGCAATTCCAGCCACATGTGCACCAAGACTGTAACCCAGCAGATGAATCCTGTCCCAGGGCAACTGCAGCTCAGCCTGAGAGGGAGGAGACGGGTGGGATGTGTCACAAAAAGTATTACATGCCATAAATACATTTAACAAGGATCCTGCAGACTTTGCTCGAGAGATTAAGAATGATAGCTGCTTCTACCTGGTAAGGCTCAGCAGCAGTGCAGAAATATTTTTTCTGTCATTTCATGGCTTACTAATTGTTGCATAGCCTTATATACTTGGCAGCCCTTCATTTTGCCTTGAAGTTACCGTGTAATGAGAGGCCGCAGTGAGCTATAGACAGGATCATAAAATGATTTTTACAGGGATTTAAAATCATAACCAGTAGGATAACGTATTTGCAATAGCACAGCAGTGTCAAGAACATTACATCATGAGCAACAGTTTTACCACAGTACTTCAGTTTTGTTGAGAGTGTAACAAAAGGTCATGGCTATGAAGAACGGTATCCAGAAGGCCAAATCCAATTGTCCATTGGGAAAGTGTGGAAAAGAATGACCTGGGGTGGGGGTGGGGTCGTAGAGTCTCTGTGAAAACACTTACTTGTAACCAGGTAACGAATTTGGCGACATCGCGGCCCACAAGTTTGGTATATGCTGCGGAGGTCGGGTAGTGCTGGCTGGCACGGGTCAGCCAGTCCACCACAATCACATTGGCACTGGGAACTCGTTCATACAGAGCAGACACCAGCTTGGGCACCCAGCTCTCAAACATTCCTGTGACCTACAACAGCAGACATATGCACAAAAGCCGTCACACATATGGTAAGGTCAGCTGCATGATGGAGTGATTTATTGGAGCCTTAGACTTCACTGTGTTTCCTGCTGTTGGAAAACAGCCAACACATCATCAGGTTCACATTTTGCTTCCCAGTTCACTCTAAATCACATTACAGCAGAAGAAGCATGGACTGTTGGCACTGCAAACTCCTGCCTTTCAGTTGACATCCTCATAAGTGTATTTATGCTTTAAATCATCTCACAATACTGTAATGGTATCAATCTGGACTTAGTTATTTGTTGCTTCAACAATGCATTGACGGTGCTTAGCTTCTGCATGTGCAGAAGTGGTTGAACCTGCAGACAGACAACTCAAACAGACACTCAACTAATTTATTTTCAACCTGTCTAATAAAGGGACAGTATCGTTTTGGGATGACTTTCTATATCTATTCATGCTGTATACCCATCGTGTTTCATCTGACTCACCGTCCAGCCATGTATTATGATAAAGGTCTGCGTCTCTGGATTGAATTCACACTCCTTGATGGTTTCTGGCTCTCCAGCCACAATGTAGCACATATCATCTTCTGGAATGTCGGCAGAACGCAGGGAGAACTTGGACACAATATCAGCATAGTCCGTGATCCATTCGGAGGCGGTCGGCAGCGGCGTAGCTGTGGTGTTTACTGTTTCAACACACACATACACACAGATACAGACATGCAGGAGACTGTCAGATTGTTGTGACATCACAGTAAGTGTTGTGAAACTGCACTTTCTATAACAATGTTGTTACAAGCTGCACCCATGCAGCCCAGACCGACAAACGTCATATACAACATTGTGATGCCCTGGGTAGCAGAATAAATATTCTCAATGACTTTAAAACTAATGGTGTGGAGGTTGGAGTATTAAGCATGACAGTGTCGCCCCCTTATGTTTCCCCTAAATTTTCAACAGCACAACTTCGCTAACAATGACTGAGTAAACTCGCAACAGCTTGAATATCTTCAAATAAATACTCATGTAGAGTTACTAAAATGGGTTAATTTAAACTTTATAAGAAATTGTTAAAAACTGATACCTTCATTCAGTCAATACTGTTCTACAAAAATTCAAAAGATTGGGAGAAAATAAATTAATTAATTAATTAAAAGCAAATCCGAACTCTAATTGACTTGGAGTGTAGAAAGTATTACGGTGTTGTTTTTAACAACACATTGGAAATATCTCTACTTTTATACTATTAGCTGAAGAAAATCAGCTCACATGGTCATTATTCAAAGTTATTACAGAATGTTGTATTGAAGTGTGACTGTTTTGCTCAGGCCGGCTTGTGAGCCAGATCCTCTTCATGCACACATGGAGCTGAATGACATGGAATGGGATGCAGACCTGCAGACCTGAACCCTTTACACGAGGTTACTCCCGGTCAGCGCGCCCACAACGCGCACTAATTAACCTGCTTCCGCGTGCGTTTATCATGAGCTGCATCACCATATAAAAACAAATGAAAAACTTTTTGATAAAATCTTTAAAGCAATAATATTAAGTCGGTCTTACCATAAAGAGCGGTGCTGTAGGCAGTGGCTCCGGGGTCTGAACAAAAAGTTGCAAAGATTTTTCCCAAAATTATCCAAACAGTGAAAAAACAGATGTTTCCCTTTCCCATATTATTTAGGTGTTTTTTTCCTCTAGATAAGCCCCTGAATTAAAAGTTCTCCGGATGATGGTCGATCACTTGTATATCCACTCGGGTGTTTTACAGCGGCCACAAAGTGGAGAGCAGTCTTGTCTATAGCGTGAAGTTTCTTATGGTCTGTCACAGTTGCCGCTCCAAGTCATCTTTATGGGTGGCTCATTTAAATATCCAAACAGGATTGGCTGGAGGTTCGAGGGCGGAGATTAGACTTTGTCTGGGCTCTGAATCGCTGAGTGAGAGGGGGGGTCATTCACAAGGTTCCTCACAGGGGGGCTGCCCCCCCGTTTCACTCATCTCCCCACCAGAGGCATCCATCAACTACTTATCAACAGATTCCCAAGCAATGAAACAAAAACCGTCCCTTTACCTGACAAATACAACAAACAGTTCATGGAAACCGTTGCCAGTTTTAGAACAAAGACTATTTCCATTTACAAGTTTAAATTCTTCGAATCATACAACATAAAAGAGCCACTGAAGTCAAACACACATGTGTTGCCAAAGAGAATGTTTAATCAGTTAATGTAATAGAAATATCAATACCTATTGTAAGAATATAATCCTGTCTATGAGACATACAAGCACTATATTACACCCAACACATTGTTATGTCGGTTTTAAGTTAACATTGCAGTTTGTCATGAAGTTAATATCATACAGGGGTGAAAGTACTGAAATTGAGATAGATCACTGTATAACAACGGGAGTACTTTTACTTTTATGATTATCCTATATTTTTCCGGTATGTAATTAGTTAAATTACAATTTACACTATTAAATGTGTAAATTGCGACCAGTCATGGTTATAATTTGTACTAATTGAGAGTGTGTGTAAATTGCAATCTGCCTTCAACCACAGTCATCTGGGATCGGCTCCAGCAGCCCAACACACTGAGTTATAGATTAATTATCCATTCATTCACCATCATATACGTGTCTTTTTTCGTGTGTGTTGTAGGGGGTTGCTTCAATTGTGGCTACATTCATGCAGGTGAACTGAGAAAAAAAGGCAATATTTTCTAGTTAAATAATAACTAACACTCCAAAGAGTATTTACTGTCTACACAGGACTTTTAAATGAACACATTTTTCATCCCTGCTGTCAAGATGGGGTTATTTAAGTAGCATGATCACCTTTTTTGTATATAAAAAAAGTATGACTCAAATCCAAATTTCTTTAGAAAAGTTGAAAAAACTATGAAATTGTGGGTGTATAGAGAAAAAGTAACCAAATAGACTAATTTAAAAAAGTGTAAACACAATTAAAACATGTTCATGAGATACAAATTTAAAATTTGTAACAATTGATATTCAATCCTTGTGAACTATTTTTATGTGTTTGATGGAAGTCACAAATTATTTTTTTAGACAGGTAAACAAAAGTAATTAAAATATAAACTTAATTGTTTCATCCTGAGAAATCCCTGTCCGAGCATATTTCCTATGAAACTCACATGTACAATGTTCTTATCTTCTTTGTCTGATTTCTCTGACTATGTCTTCTCCCTTCACTGAGCTTACATCTGACCTGAAAACCCCTGAATAAGATGCACGATGCATTCAGGGCCTCTGAGCATGCGACCACAAAAATACAAAGACTACAAAAGGTCAGGTTCACCCTGGGCAATGCGACACATAGTGTGCTGTCGTATTTATAATGTCAGTGAGAACGTGCCTTCTGCAGCATCCAGGCAGCTCATTTAGATTCCCGGAGGGGTGGGAATTAGAGTCCATTTCTTAGAAGACTGTTGAGGATGAAAAGTGATTACAAAATACACAGTAGTAGATGAAAGAAACAGAAAATTCCAGAGAACCACAAAATGATCACTACCACAAAGTATGAATGAAGTAAAAACAGGCGCTAAGTGAGAATCAAGTTAGGAAGATGAATGCAAAAAAAAACCCAGCATCAACTATAAGGAAAACAATGTGGAGACGGTGTAGGATGTTAAGGCGGTGTAGTGGAGGCTTTTATATGCTTGTGTCTGTATGTCATGTCTTGTATAATAGATACATCGGGGGGGTATGTGTTAATGAACCCTTTTTTCATTTTGGTGAAGCACATCTGAGGTGTCTGTTTAGAGACAGAGCCAAAGTATGATGTCAAGTGATACCAGTGTCTTGTCCTGTGGCCACTGATCACATAAATTAATAGAAAAGAAAATGAGAGGCACACTTCTTCCTTATATCAAGCCACACTAAATTACAGCAAGATGTTGAGACACAGCGAGTTTAGTGGTGGCAGTTAAACCTTTTTTTTCTCGGCCCCTGAGGGACAAAGAGGAAGAAACAGCAGAGAAATCAAAGACATGTGGAGGTTACTAGCAGACACGAAAGAAATGTGTTTGTCAGAGTTTTACAATTATTTTTGAGCCAAAACACCTGTGTGAGAATATTTTACACTTCTGATTTCTTTCCAGCACCGGGGCAACAAACATAGGCTGACTTTTCACCCAGATTCTGCTCTAAAGCATTATTGTACAATATGTTCTCTGCTGTCTGAAAAAAATAGGTTCCCATCCCAAAAGATCACTTCTGGTATTGAAGAGTAACGCAGTGCATTTTCAAAAATGTAAACATGATGTATTTTTCAGGGAATTAAAATGTCATTAATTGCCCACTCTCCACCCCACCATAATGTTTATATTATGTTAATAAAAAAGTAGACACAAACTAAATGTGATTTGCTGTTCGACCAAAGAGTACAGTACAGAGAGTACTGAGAAGAAAAAAAAAAAAAAGGTCCATGCATCCAACTTGTATATCACTTTAGCCCGTGTCCTGCAGCCAGTCAAAATTGAATAAAGGTGATGACAGGATATTTCCAAGACAGGTCATCAGTCCATCACAGGGCAAACACAGAGAGGACAATCTCACATCCTTACATTCAGATATATGCACATTTTAACTTCGGCATTAAATCTTACATGAATGTTTGTTTGGACTGTGGGACTAAACTGGAGGACCCAGAGGAAACCCATGCAATCAAGGAAAGTCCCCAGGCTTGATTCAAACCCACAACATCGTCACAAAAAAGCAGGTATATTTAGAAAATAAACATTAACACATGCAAAAAAAAACAAAAAAAAACTTTAAGAAACTCAAACAAGCGGTGATTTCCGTCATACGAACTATTTTTAAATTGTGCATGTGTCAACCAATGTAAAATTAGTAGATAATTCTTCTTTTTTTTTACGAAAAAAGCACACACTTTAAAATAAATAAATTGTCCCTATTTTCTGGACCCAGAAAACCTTTTCAATAATGAAATTATATTTTACAGCTGCAGAAGGCAAGCAGTGTTCTTAATCAAGCTCAGAAATTAAGAAGACACCTCTTGTGTGTATCTTTCAGATACTTAATTTGAATGTAGACCTGCCATTAAAGACTTCTGTTCACTGTGCACTAGAATTGTGATCCTCAGTAATCAACTTCTCCATACGTGCTTTCTCTATGTATAGTCCATGTCTTTTATCTCACATGCTCGGGTGCATACATATGTTTGTTTAGGTTTTTTTATGTGTGCGTCTCAGTGATTGTCAGGAAAGTGATGCTTAAGGTCTGAGGAGGAGGACCAACCCAGTGATTAAACAGAGGAGCAACGCCTATCCCTCGGCCTGTGATCTCGGGCTCAATCTCAACTTCTGCTGCGGTTTCAGTAATTGACCGAAAAGGAGTCTCATAGAGACAAACGACAGGGCAAAAATGAATAAATATCCTGTGAGAGACACACCCGGACAACATCATCAAAATTGTGTCTGACTTCATGGACCTTTTTTTAGAACAAACTTGAGCTTTTTGGGGGAAAGGTCACTACAGTTTATTGTAGTCCCTAAAGCAATATGGACAAGGGGTGCCGGGGGGGGCAATGAAGACAGCAGATTATTAATGACAGTGGGGCAATAAAAAATTCAGGGAAATGAGGGTTAAGCTACTTTTTTTGGCTATAATGCAGATCTGACATGTTGCGGTTTCATGTCAGTCAAGTTTTTTGGTGCTTCTAATAGTTCAGATTTAACCAGAAGAGCTGCCGAGGAAATGAGGGATCACTGCAGCGAGAACACAGATTTCCCGCTGGGGAGGAATTCCTTCACTTTCCTGCTGCCGCTTTTTCATGGGATGCTGTGCAAACCTGAAGCCAGCACATTTGTTTCACATTCCTCTGTTTGCGTGGCCGTAAGGTTTGGTGAGCCGCGGCCCGTGAACGTACACCACAGAATCAAGTCACACAAAACCACTTCGTAATGCTGCTGGGCTCTGGAGTTCATGTGATGTTTTCTAGCTAATTGTAAATGTTTAAATTTGTCACAAATAGAGGCCATCTGTTCCCATATCTGCCGTGTCTTTTTTTTTTCATCCTTGCATGCAGTATTAACATGTTTGCTGGATTTTAAAGAGCCTGATAGAAACACTTGGGCCTCTGCAAGTGTAGTTACAGGTGTAACTCAAGTCCTGATGATAACAAGTTACTCCCAGAAATGCTCTTCACAGCTCTTGAAATTGCAACATAAACCTCATAATCATGTGTTTAAGCAGCCATTCCTGTACACATACACATACAGAGAGACTCAGACACACTTAGAAACAAGCCCTCACTCTAAACATTCATCATGATGACTCACTGAGACTGATGATTCTTCGAAAAAGGGAAAACTGAGAATTAATTTTTCATTACGATGATGCAGAAATCGCCATGGTAAGCAAATTCCGAGGACTCCTTATGTTTTCCAGAGGCTGCACTATGTGTTTGCATGGCAGCATGTAGGTTCTACACGGAACAGCCTCATTCAGACAACTGAAACAGTAGCAAATGCATCAAGTGACGACTGAAACTGAGATACTTGAACAACTATTGAGTCAACTTCTTTAAAGTAACTGTTCCTAACAGATGTTTATTTCCTACTTTACTTCCTTTTAATTATTTTAAGTCCATGACGCAAAACATAGAGTCAGAGGCATCATCTATTATGTGTGTCGTAACTAGGGTTGCAAAGGGGCGGAACATTTCCGGTAAATTTCTGGAAATTTTCCATAGAAAGTTAAGCTGGGGAATTTTGGAAACATTCCCAATTGGAAACTTATATGGGGATATTGGGAATTATTGGGAATGTATGGGAATTTATGGGAATCATTATGAATTTATGGGAATTTACTGGAAATTGGGGCTAATTCAAACAAACTGTATCATACACAAGCATAAATGTAAATATTTTTGTTTTGTCATAAGCATACATTCATTTAAAATAATACAATTAAAAAACATGACATTTCAACAGATTTATTTGAGTAAAACTTTAGTTTTAATTCTTGAACAATGAACAATGAATTATCCTAATGAACAACAAAAACATGAAAATGAACTCCTCCACCCAATCAAAAAGTAAAATGACCCCACCCCCAAAAAAAGTCCCATTCAAAATTTTAAATCAGGGGTCGGCAACCTTCTGACACTGAACAGAAGACACTGGGAGCCGCTATTGTTATTGTTCACATACGTCGCTTTGCACATATTGGTTGTTTTGTTGGCTGAGTTTAATGAAATGTGGCGCTCTACAGCGCCGCGGAGTTCTAACGAGGTTCAGACTCCTCTCAGCAACAGGAGAGGAGGAGATTCAGCGGAAGATGGACGCTGCAGTTCACAATGATAAAGTTTTCCACCGTGTCACAGATAAAGAGAGCACACAGCTTCGGCTGGCTGCTGAGCCGTGGTCGATGCTAGCCGCCGAGAGCTCATGGGTGCGGACGCCTGCGGCAGCTGCAACTTCCGCAATCTTTGCGCAACTATCGTTGCGTGATGACGTTTCATGCCTGCGTCGTTACGTGTCGTTCACAACCCCGCCTACATTTTATCGCACTCTCTCTAGTGGGATCACGCAATGCACTTGGGTCTGGGTGCGCTTTGCTTTTCTGGCCCGCCCCGCTCCAGGACGTACTGCAGCGGGACCGAAGCTCAGGGAGCCGCAGCAGAGGAACCAAAGAGCCGCGTGGGGCTCATAAGCCACGGGTTGCCGACCCCTGTTTTAAATGAAAGCACTTACCAGCTAGCTAGCTACTGTATTAATACATTTTTATTTAATTTTTGCAAGTTAAACAGCAAAACCAATATAGATCAAATCTATTTACCCCATAATATTAGAAAAAACTTACTCGACTATATAATCTGCAGACTCAACTGTGTGGCCTCCAGGGTTTAAGCATCATCTGTGTATGTGATGGAGGAGTGGTGCATGCAGGGGGCGTGGCCTCAATAGCCCTGCAGTAAACTGTGCTGAGTGCATGTGATTGAGGAGTGTACTTGCATTAAATCTGGTTGTTATAGCCAAGATTATGCTACAATATATTTTTCCCCAACTATATTTAAGTTAAGGGCCATCCTTCAATTTTGTAAATTTCAGTTTTATTCCCATAAATTCCCATTGATTCCCATGGAAAGCTTCCAACTTTGAAAATTCCCGGAATTTTGCAACCCTCGTTACAATGTTGCAAACATATAAATGCATTATTTCCAAATGAAAACATGAATTAAACCTTAAGAAATTATTCTATTCTGGGTTTTTTTATGGGAAAAACTAACAGTGAAAATAAAAATAGTACAAAAACAACAACAACAAAAGCCTTGCTTTGGATTTGTTAGCTTCTAAATAGGTCCACTTTTGAAAAGAAAATATGTTTGTGGTATGGGCAGCACCCATGACAAAATGTCTAAACCTTGTGAACTAATGCAGTTTGTCTGATTTGCTGTAAAAAATGTTCAAGTTCAAGTTAATTAGCACTCAACAAAGTATTCAAGTACCCAACAAAACATTGTAACCAGCAATGGCTCACAATTTTCCTGCAGTTTTTGGTAAATTTTGATATGGACGAACTTATATTATCTCTTCAAACTATCATTTATAGACATCCTTCCCAATTTCACCCTTTTTATTTCCATTTTATCTTTTGATTATCTTTTCACAAATTAGTTTACACCGTCTTGCATGTAGTACAGTGTGCATGTAAACAGAATATTTGATCTCTAATTCTCTCAGCTGATGCAAAACACATGGCTTCAACACTAGGTGTTTTAAATTTCCCAATCGCTGCTCATCACAAAGTGTTCTTCTTTATCAGTGTGTTATATTCACTGCTTTCTCAGGCCAGACAAAACATGAGGTACACAGACCTTGAGCAAATCTGTTCCACCAGTGTATCCCCGGGGCAAAGTTCACCCTCTGCTTGTGATTGTGAAAATATAAAAGTTTTGATCAGTTAATACTGCACTAGATTCTGTCACGTTCTGAGGTCAATTAGAAGAGCAGGACTCAAAGAAAAGAAAGGCTCCTCAGTGGGAGTCGCCTCTTTTACGAGTCTCTAAATAAAGACACAATCGGGTTGTAAAAGAGCCACAGAAAGACTCAGGAGGAGACGCGTGAGTGTGAGTCGGCAGTATTTTATTCCTGCACTCATGGGTGACATGAAGAGGCTGTGTTAACACTTGTGCAAGCAGTTTAACAAGGAAAGCAAATTAATGAATTATGCCCACGTGCGTCTCCCTTTTACAAAACAGTTAAATCCTCAACTTAAATCATGTGAAACTGCAGGAGGAAAACGAATCAGAAGCTCATATGAAAACATCTTTTTTTTTTTTAAATAGACATGTGCTGTACTTGTTTTACCACATATGCGTGAGGTTTTAATAGTTTTTTCAAGTTAGAACACAAATAAAATCAGTGCTGGTGTTCAGCTGTGTTCTCTCGTTCCCTCGTCTTCCCCCATTAAACCTAATGTGTCTGGCGGCAGCGTGTAGTATTTGAGAACTGTATACTGTAGATCTGGTCAACTTCATGAGAGCCAGAAACATC
>OMNM01039323.1:10123-26778 GCA_900302745.1 Parablennius parvicornis | reverse complement strand
TTTTTCCCAACAATGATCAAGGTTAGACTATTTAAAATGATGTACGAATTCAATGTACCACTTCAGATTAGAAAATCAAACTTCCTGTTTGAGTTTGACCTTGGTAATCATGACGTTTAAGTGAAGTGACCTAAAACAATCCACGTTTTTAATAAACCCGTGTGCAAAGATATCAAGAACACTGAAACAATGTTATCTGTCCTTGTGTGTAAAAGCCCTGAACCTAAAAGCTGACTTATTGCCCTTTGTGTAATTTTCAGAGCTCCATATTTCAACCAAGTGATTATAACAAGAATTATAAAAGAACATGTGCATATTTGAACTTCCCATCTCTACACACGCTGCTAATTTCGGCTTCATCCCTTTGCTCTCCTGGAGGAGAGCCAAGTGTGGGCTCTGTGTCTGAAGTGAGCTGTAATAGATTTTCAGTGGGGCGGGCGAGTGGAGGGCAGTGGAGCTGGTCAGGCAGAGAGGTGGTGGAAGTGCCATGCTGCTGTGCTGACAGTGACTAAAACCTGTGGAGACCCTATTCAATAAAGCAGCAGTTAAACAAGCCTGAACTCTGCTGGGTCAGTTCACAGCTGCCCTTCCTCCTCCTCCTCCTCCTCCTCCTCCTCTATTCAGGGCTTCAAGCCACAGACTCAGCATGTGTATTACAGCAGCAACTGGCAGAATGGAACGGCGGTTTTGCATTTGCACCTTGAATGAATCATCCGTGTAGGTGTTTAGAGGCGCCATAAACACTGTCTTGATGTTTTCCTATCTGACAGGAAAAGATGAAGGGTAAAAATAAGCTGGTCCCACGCCTGCTGGGGATAACCAAAGAGTCAGTCATGCGAGTGGATGAGAAGACGAAGGATGTGGTGCAGGAATGGCCTCTGACGACGGTCAAGAGATGGGCGGCCTCCCCCAAGAGCTTCACCTTGGTACTGTGTGACTCTCTTTGCATCAAGTCCTCAGTGCTATTTAAAGAAGTGCTGAGGAGAAAGTGTGTGTTTGTGTACACAGAGTTCAGCAGCTCTGCATCATACATTCACTCTCCCCACCAATTTAGTTTTTTTCCCAATACAAATAGCATCCTTGAAATTGTGCCACTTTCGGACTGCAATATCGAATATTTTCATCGTGCAAGCCCGCTATTTCATCTGAGTTAACAATAGATTCCTGGGGGAGAATGTGCAGTATTTGGATGTATTATTTATCTGAAAGCTTTTTTCAATTTTCTTTACTAACTGTTGGCTGTTTTCTTCCTGTACTGCGAAAGGGGAATATACACACTCCATTTAAAGATTGATAGATTATGCAAATTAAAAAAAGAAGAAGAAAAACGCAGGGATATTTGTCAGCATTAACTTAAACTAAAAAAATACTCACAATTGTGGTCTTGTGGAGAGCTTTGAAGTGAGCAGTTTTCACATTTTCTACAGATCTGTTTTTAATCAGCCCTCAGCTTGTGGATTCTTTTTATAGGGTGCAGCGGCAGGACAAATCAGGGGGTCAGATCCCTTTAAATTTTTGTAATTAAACTGGTTCGTCTGTTATTTCTTTCTACAAGTCGCACATTTTTCAGTTGTTTGATCGGTCATGCCATGTATATTCAAGATCGATATGATCATAGAATGCGACTATAGCCCCACTGTAAAACCAGGTTGACAGGTTATCTCTTTGCATTTATGACAGATGCAACCAAAGAGAATTATAGTGAAGAGAATATGGTAATTATTTTGGATCACACATTTTTAGACTTCAGATTATGGTAAGTGCAATAACGATTGAATAAAATAAACATTAGTGCAAAATTAATGGTGTAACAGTTGCAGACTTTATATGAAGAACATTTTCAACCAAAAGCATCAAACTGTCATGAGTTGTGTTTTTCATTTAATCATTAACTGTTAACAGTGACATCTTAATGTGAAAAAAAAAAATCCCCAATCCAAGGTTTCTACTTTGTTTAAGAAATAGCAATTATGTAGTGGGAGTTGTTGGGATTGAGGGGCTTGAGATATGGTTCCGGCTCTGGTGGGGGGGGCTCATCATCCTCCTACACTTTTATGACGCTGACCTCACACTGATCGGGGCTGTCTTTGTTGTATTATAGGATTTTGGAGAGTATCAGGAAAGTTACTACTCTGTCCAGACTACCGAGGGAGAGCAGATATCCCAACTTATTGCTGGGTATATTGACATCATCCTTAAAAAGGCAAGTGAAAACAGAAAACATCTTCCTTCTAATTTAAAATTCACCCAATTCTTCACACTTGAGCCTTCAACTCTGATTTCTGCTGCTCTTCTCTCCGCAGAAGCAGAGTAAGGATCGTTTTGGTCTTGAGGGAGATGAAGAAGCTACCATGCTGGAGGAATCGGTTTCACCTAAGAAGTGAGTCTCGTGTCTGCTGTGAGAAATTGCTGACCTTCTGATTCACTGAACGCAGTCTAGTTACTCTTCATGAATTCAAACCTCGCTGTTTAATTGTGCATGTAATTACATTTCTGCCTGCCCAGCATGGTACTCCCCAAGAGAGGTAATGTTGGCATTAAATACAAAAACAGCACTATGAATCTTAAAATACCACTGATGATGATCACGATTTCCCAGATTACACTTTGTCCAATTGCCTTCTTGCTTGAGTTTTGCCTTGAGCGTAAAGCTTAGGATAGGATAACGGCGTTATTTGAAAATTAAAATACCTTGGATGTTAAAATATTAATTAGTTGGAAGCTCTTTCAGTGAGTATTTTTTGTTTTGCTTGCTTTCCTTCATTGTTTTCTTGTACACCTTCGTGACAGATAGAAATTCGCTTAAAAAATCAAGGTTTAAAGCTTATTATACAGTTTGCATAATTGTTATCTATGCAAATCCAGTGACACCCCTCTTTGGCAAAATATGGCATCATATCTCTGTTGCTTGCCTGCCAATTGACTCATGTGGTGTTTCTCGGTGCAAAAAACATAATTGCTGCCTCTCAAAACAAGCCATAATTAACCAATGGAGTCAGGAGCATCTGTTGAGTTTGGCATGAAAATTATTATTTTTTTTTTTTGTCTGTGTTGTCAATATTCTGACAATCTCTGCTCACTGTTGGAACATTTGTTTGTCTGTAGGAATTGTTTTAATTATAATTTTGTCAATTTTGCTCAATTCATTAATAACAGCTTTATTGTCATCTGAAGTGCTCATCATAACTTATTGATTTGAATTCATGGAAAAGCACCTAACACAAGCACCCTCACAGATGTTTTTTTAATTGAATTGTAATGTAAAATCATGTGAATCATGTTAAGCTCAGGTAAATCTTCAATATGTCTCTTTAAATCTAAAACCTAAATATCTATATTGTCTTAAAATAATCAGTAATATCCCCCAATAGATTTGTGCAGTTTAATTTCTGTTATCGCTTATGTTACAGTTTTTCTTTGAATATTACTGCATCTACATGTTTCTAATCTCTTAGGACTTTGATAGATGCTGATTCCAGGTTTTTACAGTGTGAAAGATTTCTTTCTTCTTTAATCTTTATTATCAAAAAATACACGTGAGCATTTTTTTGGTTAACATTTATTTACTATTCTAAGATATTTAAAGACCAAATAACACACCAAGCAACCCAGCGAAAATCCCTTGTTAACGAGTAATGACAGCAATTGTAGCCTCACCCCTGATCATCTATTAAACCTTTTAATGATACAGTCTCCATCCTTAAATTAATTTTTATTGAATAGCATTTCAAGTAACGGATCTTTTCATGTATCCACAAGATAATCAATTTAAATCCCATCTTTATACACTTTCTACATGCAAATATGTTGATTTGAATGTATATACACATTTAAACCACTTGATGTCTTTGCATACAAGATCACATGGGAGATCTGTACTGCTGTGCACAGCTGTGAATCGATCAGAGAAGATAATTACAGCCTTGACCTTGAGTGTGATGATGTTTCCATATAACATTTACACTTTTAATATTTATTGGTTTAAATCAAAACAATTACAATGCAATAATTTATGCCTTTGGAAAATTAGTTTTGTCTCGCCAACACAACTAACCACAAAATGATTGTTACTAGTGGACATATTTCTATTCAAGCACATCATTTCTACAATAATGTTATTTATTGTAAACTCTTATCCTTGTGGCCAATGATAGTCGAAACAGATGTGAATTGATTCCGAGTGTTGTTATACCTAATATCAGATTATTCTGTCCAAACTTACAGTTGTAGAAAGCCTAATAATTGACTAACTTCTATTTTATTTCCTGCTGCACCAGGTCCACAATTTTGCAGCAGCAGTTCAATCGGGTCGGACGGGTGGAACATGGCTCAGTAGCACTTCCTGGCATTATTCGATCCGGGTCTATTGGTGGCCCTGACACTTTCAATATGGGTACTATGCCATCTGCCCAGCAGCAAATTACCACAGGGCAGATGCACAGAGGACACATGCCTCCACTGGTGAGTCTTCTCTTCTATTGTAAGGCAAAGCAACTTTTCTGGTATAGCGCAATTACATCAACAAGGCAATTCAGAGTGATTTACGTCAAGAGAAATGAACAGCAACAAATATCGACATGAGAATTAAAATGATGAAAGATAAAAACATAAAAGCAATATTAACATTACGACAAACACAAAGACTAAAGCTCAATAAAAAGTTAATGCATTTCAAGAGTTAGGGCTGCAGTGCAGGACAAAAACAGAGGTTGTTTTACTGAAAGGCAGCAGCAAACAGAAAGGTCTCCAGTCTTGTTTAAAAATATTTCCGGGTTGGAGCACCGCAGTGTGTTTCTGGGAGTTTGCTCCAAATATTTGATACATGAAAATATGTTTGGTTCCAAGTCTGAGAACAGAAAGCAGGCTTGCTCCAGACAGCCACAGAGGTGATGATGGTTTCACAAACTACCACAAGATCACAAATAGATACTTGACCTAAACCATCCAGAGCACTGGAGACCAACAGTGGTGTTTTTGGACTGTAAGTGACAGGAAGTCAGTGTCAAGACCCGAGGCCTGCACTGATGTGATCAGTTTTAGTCCTCTGGAGGAGTCAAGTGTTCAGCAGTGTTCAGAATTAGCTCTTGCGGTCTGATAATTCTTTTATATTAAGACCATGAAGACTGCACCACGGTAGTCCAGTCTTCTGAAGATAAATGCAGGAATTACTTTCTAAGTCCAGCTGGGACATAAGCACTTTATTCCTTGTTATATTCTCAAGTTGTTGGTTGTCTTGTTATTGCCACCCATTTTGATTGCAATTGAAACAGTAGCATCCAACACTTGGACAATCTCTGTTATTTGGAAATGATGTGTGCTTATGCATTACCTCAAAACAGCCACAAGGTTCAATATTCTTTCATATTTTGTAAATGTGATAATTGATTTTGACGTATTGGACTTTTTTTCCCCCCATCAAAAGTGAACCATAGTAACATGTACTATAATGAGACAGGAAATGATTGTCGTGCTCACACTAAGAGCCCATCTGTGCTCTGTGGTTTATCAATATTTAATTGCCAGACTGGGTTTCAAATTTGTGTATTTAGTTTTCTTTCTTTGCATCCTTTGCATGTGTGTTTGTGTTGTTTGCTGTTGTCAGAGTCTAGCCCAGCAGGCTCTGATGGGGACCATCAACAGCAGTATGCAGGCTGTGCAGCAGGCCCAGGCTGACTTGGGATATGTAGATAATTTGCCACCACTCGGCCATGATTTGGTGAGTCATGCTACACCACTTGCCGCACTGTATTTGAGGACAGATGCTACAGAATGAATTGAGTAATCCAATATAATACCAAAAACAGTCACCTTTGTCTTTTGCATGCTACAGATTATGAAGTGTCCTCTCTGATGTTACAAATAGACAACTCAGACATTATCAAGTCTTCTCACCATATCAAAGTTCTTCTATTGTCTCACATGTAATCAGCATGTTACAGTAAATATAAATATACTATACTATATTTAATGTCCCAGTGATTCTGAAGCCCTCACTACTGAGCAGTCCCAGTCCTTTAACCCTGCATCTGGACTGAATACTAATAACACAAATTTTCCTCCAATTAAAGGCATCCAGGGTTTGGGTTCAGAACAAAGTGGATGAATCCAAACATGAAATCCACTCTCAGGTTGACGCCATCACTGCTGGGACTGCATCTGTGGTCAATCTCACTGCAGGTGAGCCCCTGAGGAATGCTAAAGAGTTGGAGTGACACGCTGTTCTTTGTAGTTTTCATTTATATCTGCAGCCAAATGCTGATTTCAGCAGTCTGCCCTTGATTCATTACTTTTGAATTAAACCATATGTCTCCTTCTTTATTTTGTTGCATCCCAGATGTCTGAATCAGTACATATTTTTAAAGATAAGGCATATTTCAGTATTTAGATATTTGCACAAAAAAATTCCAAATGGTCTCTCTCAGCTCCCCAAGTCAGTTGGAATGATGCCAGTCAAGTTCCTGTCAGCTTTTTGCTGGGATTTAATCTTACCTTGCCATCTGTCAGATTGCACTTGTACTCCCCTCGCTGACTAATCCAGTGTTTGTCTTCTTAGCCGCCACTTGCTCCTTTTGATGTTCTTATCTTGATGGAGCCATCTCCGATGGTCTCTAACCATGACGCTGATATTTCTGTTACAGTATATGACATGCACGTTTCCCAGTGATTTGGCTAAATCGGCCATGGCAGCACGACAAAAATTAGGATGCACAGCCGAGATGCGGCTTGATGTACTTTGTAATAACACCAATCTATCCTCTTCAGGCGAGCCCACAGAAACTGACTACACAGCAGTGGGGTGTGCCATCACCACCATTTCCTCCAACCTCACGGAAATGTCAAAGGGTGTCAAGCTGCTAGCAGCATTAATGGACGATGAGGTGGGCAGTGGACACAAGCTCATGGGCGCTGCCAGGATGCTGGCAGGGGCTGTGTCAGATCTGCTCAGATCTGTTGAGCCTGCGGCCGCTGAGGTGAGCCACCTCCCGGCTATTGCAGAGATTTGAATCAGCAGCCCTTTTGATATTAGACAAATGCACATAATGCATAGATAGTTGGGGTTTTTTTGCAGTGTCCCAGCAAAGATTTATTTCAGGAGCTTTATCTGGGATGATTTTAGATCCAGAGGTCTGCTTCCAATAATTCATGGAGGCCTCTGGCCAACCAGGGCCTGTGTACTGAATGTGATGATGTCATCCTCACACAGCCCAGACAGACGGTGCTGACTGCTGCAGGAAGCATTGGACAAGCCAGCGGGGACCTGCTTCGTCACATGGGGGAGGGCGAGACCGATGAGAAGTTCCAGGTTGGAAGCCGCCCACTCACTGTTCCTATGACACTGCTGGCCAAACAGGAAGACACACAAACACAGGCTCCCTTTAAAAAAAGAAAAAAAAAAATGTCAATATGCACTTATGTAATAACCCTAGATTTCCTTCTTAGACTAACAGCTCACGTGGCTCAGAAGCCAAGCGTTGGGAGCAGAGGCTTTGGATGTCAAAAACACAACTGAGTATCTCAGACCTCCATTAATAAAAACCTATCGGCACCCGTCACTTTCTGCCTCATTTATTCATTTACACTGAAATTAATTTACCTGCCACATACACTTCAGTTGAGATATTCACTCACAGTTGAGATACCACCCTTCACAGTGGCAATGCCTGGAAAAATAAATCATCCCCATTCTTGCTCTCATTGACCTTGAGCTCGTACTCTTCTACCACTTTAGGACACTGCAATTTGTAATCCAACTGCTGTAGAAAAAAAGCACACATCCTATAATTCATCATTATTAACTTCCTCTTTGTCGTTGCTTTTGTACTCCCATTGTTCATTGTGTTGCAGCAGCGCTTTATCAGCTGTGCAAAAAGGGTTAAAACACTTACTTTCCTTGTGCCTTCAGTCACTTGTGCACAGCTGTTGTATGTTTCAGTGAAGGACATTGATTAATATGTTGCAGGACACTCTGATGAATCTGGCCAAAGCAGTGGCCAATGCAGCTGCAATGTTGGTCCTGAAGGCCAAGAATGTGGCCCAGGTGGCTGAGGACACCATATTGCAGAACCGGGTGATCGCAGCTGCCACTCAGTGTGCCCTGTCTACCTCGCAGCTGGTCGCCTGCACCAAGGTACACAACTCAAACTCATTCATCTCAGCAGGCAAGTAGATAAAGGACATAACAACAGACAAGAACAAGGAATGGTCCAAACCTAATGTACAGAATGGCAGTATCACGTCTGTATATAGTAGTGAATTTTTTTTTTTTTTTAACATTAAATGATAATGAAAAGGAAATTGATTGTTGAGATCAAAAGACCTGAAAAAGTATGACACTTCTTCTAGATAGATGCCTTCAATTTTAAATAATCAATTAATGAATACATTTTTCTATTTATCCCAACTCCTTCTCAAAAATTAAAAAGATAAAAACCATCCTATTAAATGGCCTTCCCCTGAACCCCAGAATTTACCTGCTGCCATCCCAAGGCTCTCTGATGCCCCCTAGAAGAGGCCCTTCCAACACTTTGAAGACCAGTCAGACTGGATGATATGTTTTATTGCAAGATCTTCTCTTGCTTTCTATCAAAGTATTTATTTTTAGCCATATTTATAAATTTCCCATTACCTTTTTTTCATTAACAGTGAATTGTGTGAATGTACTGTGTAGATTTATTTTTTAAGCATTAGATAACGTTGCAGTCCAACTACTGTATGTTGTACACGGTGACACAAAACGCATTGTTTTCTTTTCTATGCTATTCTATCTCAGTCAATTTTGTTCTACGGGAGGCAGAAATTGTTATGAATGTTGAATGTTCAAACTTTCTCTATTTGGTATCTGAGTTTCTGTCTGTGTGCATGCGTGTGTGTGGTTACAGGTGGTGAGTCCAACTATCAGCTCCCCCGTGTGTCAGGAGCAGCTTGTCGAGGCCGGGAAGCTGGTGGACCGGTCTGTGGAAACCTGTGTCAAGGCTTGCCGCTTGGCCAGCGACGACGGCGAGCTGCTGAAGCAAGTCGGGACAGCAGCTGGTGTGGTGAGCCAGGCCCTCAGTGACCTCCTGCAGCACGTCCGACACTACGCGAGCTGTGGCGAGCCCATCGGACGCTACGATCAGGCCACAGACACAATCATGAATGTGACGGAAAATATTTTCACCTCTATGGGTGATGCTGGTGAGTACAAGGAAAAAACAATTGTTGAGTACAATCGCTTCAGTCTGTTTTCTGCTTTCACTGGACTTGTCGTGTGTTTTGACTGCATTGGGGGAGGGGCTTATAATATACACAGATATGCCCATGTTAAGTGATCTTTGAAAACCTCTCACCAAGTTCAAGGGTCAGGTTATTTGTTATGGTTGCAGACATGAGGCTGAAACATTTTTAAACCTGGTGCTCCATTCTCATGGGGTCGTAAAAAACATGTCATCCAAAACCAATACATAGTTCTCAATCTGGTCTCAATTAGCATCAGGGAAGCTTTGAACTTTAACAGGAAACACATTTTTTTTTCTTTAGGCACAAATGTTTTCTTACTATAAATCAACATGACAAATAAAAAACCACAACAACAGATCAGGATTCAGTGGTTGGAGTGTATTTTGTGGATAGACTATTGGTTCATACCCAGGTGTAGAGGATGTAGGTTGTAAAGCACCTTCATGTCTCTCATAGACTTCTCTCGGTGAGTTATTTTGAGCTGGTGGTGGGTGTTTGGGAAACACAGCCAGTTATAGCAGCTGTGTGGGGAGATGTTTCATACATCCCAAAGATTTTCTTTTATGTGAGAGAGTATGACTCACAAGGCACCCTCAGCTGTAAGAGTGCATTAGACTGAATACAACACTGTGACTCTGCAGGGCATGGGCACTTACAGGAACTCAGGTTGAATGTTAGAATAAATTAATATGCCTTTTTAAATTGTCATCACCCACAACCACTGGATAAAGAAGTTATCATTGACTTTTTGATTTGAAGGCACTTTAATATAAAGTGCCGATATATAAAATATAAAACATGCAAATTAGAGGAAAAGCAACAGAATGTGAAGACTTGGCCATGTAAATTAAATGGTTATTAATGCATTTGTGTGGCTTAAAATAGACAACCAAACTCCACTATCTGATTGAAGTATGTAAAAACGTGTAACATATAAACACGGGTATTACAACCCAATATTCCCATTTCTTAGCTTGACTGCTCGTGCATTTGCACGTGTCTGTGTAAATCATGTGTGTGCAACAGTCTCTCCATTTGTTTTCCTGAGATTACCTTCATCACAAGCAACGCTTTCTTGACTCCACTAATGTGAACAGATAATGACAACTCCGAAATGTCAACGTCGGTTCCAGGTTCCACCTGTCAAAACAGATATAGATCTACCACTGTCCTCACTGAAAAACAAAATGAAATAAAAATGGACACAACTCCTAATGAGTTTTGCAGCACATGTCTAATTTCAGCTCTAACATGGACTCGTCTTGTGCGGCTGTTTTATCATATCATTTTGATGTTTGTGCCTGTCTTGCGGGTGGATGCACTGATATAACGTTCACCTGTCTGACAGGTGAGATGGTGCGTCAGGCCCGGGTGCTAGCCCAGGCCACCTCGGACCTCGTCAACGCAATGCGATCAGATGCAGAAGCAGAAGTTGACGTCGACAACTCTAAGAAGCTGCTCGCCGCAGCCAAACTGCTCGCTGACGCAACAGCTCGGATGGTGGAGGCCGCAAAGGTGAGAGATGATGGGTCTTGTGCTCATTTAATTTACTCTGTGGGAATGCATGGTGTGATTTTTATGGGAGTGATTGGGGGATGATCACCGTGGTGGTCGACATATGCCCTCCAATGTTGAATTACTTTCATTGCAGGGCTGGGTGGTAAAATCTAAAAAAGCTCCCTCACCAGCACACACAACAAAACACGTGAAACATTTCAAAAATGACGTTCCAAGTAAAGCAGAGCTGTTATCTTCGATGCAGCAAGACAGAAAGTCAGTTAATATTGTACATCCCTGTAAATTTAATATGAAAAGATATAAATTGCTTTTAGTCCAATGAAGCCCATTGTTCGACGTATGCTAGTTTTAGGCTTTTACTTGCTCTGTCATACCTGTTACTCTCGTGGTTATTTACCGTGGTATATTTTACAATGGATTTGGATTTCCAATTTCCACTACATTTGCATTACATTTAATTTTAAAAAGGGTCTTTTAGTAAGATACTTTATAGTATGTATAAATTATACTTTTGTTACCTTAATTACTTGTAAAAAAGACCTTGTAAATAAGACGTACTGTAAATAAAAAGCTTTCTTATTTCTTTTTCTTTGCTCCTTGTTTAAATGTATCCACAATATAATCGCATTCTTACTTTATTGGAGTTTAATTAGTTCTTCTTTTCCAAATTGATGCAGCAGAAGCATTTACCATTAACGTAACCTCATTACATTCCGTCAATTTAATCCCAACAGTTAATGTTTTGCATTTTATTAACATTTTCTCTGAGCTGTAATCTTGCTCCTGTATGTGTGAGACGTCACATTAAATGCAATCTTGAAAGGGCTGAACTGAATTACTTTCCTTTGATAGAAAACCAGTTTTGGCATTGCTGTTTTGCACGAGCAACCACATTCATTTCACATTCAAAATAAAAGGCTGCCGCAGCACCGGCTCTTAATGAGCCTCCGGCAATGCGGAGCGGGGATATTATCTGTGTGAAATATCCAGGCAAGTGAGGCAGAGCTTATGGCTTGTTAAGATGTTTTCGATCTGTGACACATTAATCACCACATCACTGTCATTATCAAAGAGGAAGTGGAAATCTGGCACTGATGGTTTCCTTGGAAACAGTCAAAACGCTGACAGAGCTAAATACCTCTTTGCATCTACTGTATATTGTGGATAACCAGAATTGTTAGAACTGTTTTTGTTGGGATCTGATAGCTATGGTTTATTCTTTTTATGTAAAATATATGTTTGTGTGTGTGTGTGTGTGTGTGTGTGTCCTCAGGGAGCGGCTGCTTACCCAGAGAATGAGGACCAGCAGCAGCGGCTCAGGGAGGCAGCAGAGGGGCTACGTGTTGCCACTAACGCTGCAGCTCAGAACGCAATCAAGAAAAAACTAGTCAATAGGCTGGAGGTGAGTCACTGCTGTCGACATGTTTTCATCTCTTGTGTTGTGTGTTGTTCAACCTCAAGCAAAGCGCAGAGACCTTCTCTTGCTTGAAAAGATGCCATGCCAACATCTTTTTACCCTTATAGTAGTAGGAAAAAAAAAGATAGCGAAGTAGAAAAATGTATTTAGATCTTAGACTAGTGAGCTGAAAGAATCATACTCGAATACAAGTAATGAAAGGCTTTAGTGATTTGTACAAATATGGTCCATCTATCAAGTTCACCCCCCATAACAATGAACTATAAATCCCATTAGTGCAGTGAATGAGCTATCTGAGTGTAAAGATCTTTGTTTAGCCTTCAGTTGGCTCCTAATGACTACACCTCCTCTACTCTCAAGCGTCCAATGTTCAATTTCCCAGACACATAAACTATGCATTACCAATTGCTGGGATCAGCCTGCTATCAAGACATGCATCTCAGTTTGTCTCTTTCCATCAGATGTTCACAGTCATGGGACTAATGGTCACCTCCGTCAAGGTAGCAGTGAGAACTAGAATGCTCTGGGTCTCCCGGACTGCTTTCAAAGACATATTTCATTCTCTCTGGATCCTTTAATGCTACTTGTTGCATTCAGGCAAAATGTTTCAGTAACTGCGTATATTTCCTCATTTACGTTTTAATTCAAATAATTTGAAAGGGTATTACATCCTATTGCAGCTCATTAAAGAAACACCACAATCAAAAATACACCTGAAGTACTCATGCCGCTAATATAAATCCTACACTCAGCTGAGTCTTTATTCTCAGTACAAGGATATCATGTATTTCTTTCTTCCTGTTTCTTCCTCGCCTCCTCATGCGCTCAACAAAGAATATCTTCTCTGGTTTTCACTCTTATCATCACTTCAAAGCACGTCTTGTGTCTATGAAATAATGTGAGCTACGCAGAATATTTTTATCTCTGGAAAAAATAGTGAGTGGGAAAGCAGTGTTGACCAACTCATTAAATAAAGATTGAGTAATGCTATCCCCGCCATCTCCCTGTCCTTACAAAACCACCTGCTTGTTAGTGATATGAAGCTGCTTCGGATTCTTGTCTTACTACAGAACATGACAGCATAATACAGCACAAAATTAAAGTGCATTTTCTTCTCAGCCAAGCACAGCTCTTTGACTTTAACTGAAATTGTTTTTTTTTCCATTTGTCTCCTGTGAACAGATAGCGGCTAAGCAGGCAGCGGCGGCTGCTACTCAGACCATTGCAGCTGCCCAGAACGCTGCTGCGTCCAACAAAAACACCGTCTCACACCAGCAGTTAGTCCACAGCTGCAAGGTATGAAGACCACGGACTCTTTATCGTGTATTCTTCTGTACTTCATGTGTGCTGATGTATTTAAAAGTGCCATTTTATGTTTATGCTTTTTGTTCGATATTCTTATCATCATCTGCAAATAGACAATATTTAAAATAAAATCCTTGATTTGTTATTCAGTGGTCCTGCATGCAGCTTCAGACTTCACACTTGGATTATGCCACTTTTTTGACTTCTCAGCTTTTAAAAAATTTGTCAATGTTTACTATATTAAGTTTAGATCATGCAGCTATTTTACTTTAGGTGGCAGTTTACCCCTAATAAGTCCTGGTTCTTTGCCTGGTCTGCGAGTTCTGCTCCATTTCTTTTGGTTGGTTGATGAAGCAGCCCATAATAGGAGGTCAAAGATGTATACCTGGGTATCATGTAGGCTACAACATTGTTGTTGTTGCTGTGTGAACCCTTCCTCCCAGCTGGGTGACAAAGCCATTAGACTGTCTTGTCTATTGGCGTTGGTTGCTAAATCAACCAGGTATTGCATTTGAATTACTTATTATAGGTGTATTTTCGTTCAGGCTGTTGCAGATAGTATTCCCCTGCTGGTCCAGGGCATGAGGAGCAGCCAGGCTCAGCCTGAGGAGCTGGGTCCACAGCTTGCTCTCATCATGGCGAGCCAAAGCTTCTTACAGGTCTGTATTTCACATCCTCAGTGACTTTCTAATCACAACATCATAACACGTGTGCAGAACGCTGCTCCTTCAGTGCTCATTAATTTCCTTCTGTATTGCTGCTACCATCTTCCAGCCTGGAAGTAAAATGGTGGTGTCTGCAAAGTCAGCAGTACCGACGGTGGCTGATCAGGCTGCTGCGATGCAACTGGGCCAGTGTGCCAAGAATTTAGCTACCTGCCTGGCAGAGCTCAGGACTGCCACCCAGAAGGTAACTGTACACAACACTGTAAATCATTGCAAAATTTGCCAGACTGATGCAGGGAATTTGAGTCCTACTCTATGCATTTTACCCGGCAATACAAATCAAATTATAGCATTCCATTCTGCCTGCTTTGCATAATTGAGTTTGAATCGTTTTTGTTTTTCTCTTTGAATCAAAGGCCCATGAAGCTTGCGGACCTCTGGAGATCGACTCAGCCCTTAAAACTGTGCAGACACTCAAGAGCGAGCTTCAGGATGCCAAGATGTCCGTCATTGATGGCCAGCTTAAACCTCTTCCTGGGGAAACAGTCAGTTTATAATAAACACTTTGCTTTACTTGGTCATTTCAAATCTCATTGCGATTCCAGGGCCACATACAGCCCAATTTGATCTTGTGTCGGCCAGTAAATGATGGCATTATTAATGACAAATGTCATCAAATTTGCAATTTGAAAAAAAAATCTAAAAAAGCAACAAATGACTTGTTTTTGTGATCCTTTTTTACTCTAACAATAAAAATGATGTGATCTACAATTAATAAATTAGAATCGCTTAATAATTCAATTGAAGAATAAAGTGAACTTTTCTGTAATTTCTATACTTTGTAAGGTCAAGTGAATGTCAAATATTAAATGGTTTATATCTATAATTTTGTTCTCTCAGCTGGAAAAGTGCGCTCAGGATTTGGGAAGTACGTCTAAGGCTGTTGGTTCCTCCATGGCCCAGCTGCTGACCTGTGCTGCACAGGGAAACGAACACTATACAGGTATTGGCTTCTGTACAGTGCACAGCCCTGACAGATCTTTAGTTAATTTACGTATTTCAGTTTTTGTTCAAGATGCATGAATATATTTACAAGGAAATAAAGTTAAACATAAGCATGAAATATAGTAGAAATTCTAAGTCTTCTTTTACCTGATTGGTTGATTTTGGTGCCATTGATTTTAAAAAATTACTGAGGTTTTTCCATTTTGAAAATTCCCTTCTTTAAATTGTGTGTGGGAGACTGTGAAGATAAAGCAAATCAAGTCTGATTCTGTATTATGCTATCTGTATTGCCTTAAACCCTTGGATGCCAGCATGGTTTGGCTGTTTGGCAGTGAGTTCTGGCTCAAACGAGGATCTCGGTGGAGAGGAGATGAAGACAGATAGTGAATACATTTCAAACAATGAGCGCTCCCAGGCTCTACTTCACGCTGAGGCCCAGGGTGCTGCTCACGACTCATTAATCTTTTTTTCATTGGATTTAACTTTATATCAGCGAATGCTTCACTTCACTGGTTAATGCAATTTGATGTAATTTGCTCTGTTTGTAATAAGTTAAGGATGGCTCCCATATGTGGCCATATGTAATATACTAACTCGTTTATTTAAACAATGAGGGCATCATGTAGTTGGTTCAGCCTGTGGTGCTGCTAGCTCCTGAGAGTTTAATTTGCTAAATATGTTTTTCAGCCTCAGTAAAGACAGAAAACACACATTGTATTGTCGGGCTGCTGCTGAGTTAAATTAATAAGGTCAAAATGAATGCACTTAATAAAATGTCACTTTAAATTTCTGTAGAAACATACCCACTTAAATAAAACGTTTCAGCAAATGGATTCATCTGTGAAATATTACACCTGTGTAACACGGCAGTATCTATAGTGTGTGTCTGGGATTCACATAAAGTTGCAGAGCTTGTATCTTAATCCTTTTATTTATTATCTGTGCTTATCTGAGGCTGCATGGGGATGTAGTGGTTAGCACTCTTGTTTCATTGCAACAATGTCTGCTTGGTTGGGGGTCTTTCACTATTTGTTTTACAAATGCTCAAAAGCACGACTCACAAGTTTATTGGTGAGTTTAAATTCCCCGTATGGTTTGAATGTGGATGTGACTGTCTGTCTATTTCTGTTTGCATTGTCATGGACAGACCTCTCCAGGGTTTATGTGCATTGCCTTCACCCACCCAACACTGCAAGAAGCTGAGTTGAACAAAGGTGTAGAAGGTCGACAATCTTTGTAACATCGGCTTCCAGCATGAAATTCTTTTCAGTGTGCCACAATCACCGGCAGGCTAAGACAAAATGAAACTACATACTATTTCTGAGACTTGATTGCATTAATTTCGATACATTCTGTAAACGCAAAATGATGCATTAAAAATTGGGGGGTGGGGTTTAAACTCATCTATTCAGAAAGAAAATATGCTGTGTGTGTGTATGTGTGTATATATATATATATATATATATATATATATATATATATATATATATATATATATATATATATATGTAAACATAAATATATGCTTT
>OMNM01039323.1:0-10103 GCA_900302745.1 Parablennius parvicornis | reverse complement strand
TTAATGTAAAAAAGGATCCTGGATCAACTGTAGGACCTGTGCTAGGTTGCCAACTCCTGGGATGGATGGATGGATGGATGGATGGATGGTTGGATGGATGGAAGGATGGATGGATGCTTCTTTGATTTCCCTCATGATTATGTTTCCCTTTTTGTGCATGTGATCAAACATGGTTGTTTGCAGGTGTCGCTGCCAGAGAAACAGCACAGGCTCTGAGGACATTGGCTCAAGCAGCCAGAGGTGTAGCAGCCAGCACTAAGGAGCCTCAGGCAGCAGCTGCGATGCTGGACTCTGCTCAGTGTGTGATGGAGGGTTCGGCCATGCTGATTCACGAAGCGCATCAAGCCTTGGTTCATCCTGGAGATGCTGAGAGTCAGCAGAGACTAGCACAGGTAGTGCAGGGCCTGCTAATATATACCCATGAGGCAGTTGTGCTCATGTAGAGATCGCATTGTTCTTGTCAGGCCCCTCTCTCCCTCCTCCACTGATTTGTAAACATTTCTTTTTGCATCATAATCATTCCTTCTAAGCGCTGCTATTTTCTCTCTGCTGTGGCTTTCTTGCCGCGGTATCCTTCTCTCAGGAGTACCCGAGTAAAACTGCTCATTCTCCTGCAGGCCCTCAGGGGATAAACATATTGTTTGGCATATATCTGTGACAGCAGCATAAATTAGTGACACGGATTATTTTTGCACCACTGTGAACTCAATTTGCATTTGAGATGTGTGGTTTTTTTTGTTTTTTTTCCCTTATATAGCTTTGCTCTGGGGCTTTGTTGTGTAGCGCACGCATTGTTAGAATGACTAATGGCGGTCCATTGACAGATGTTGTGCTGTGTTTCAGGTGGCCAAAGCTGTTTCACATTCCCTAAATAACTGTGTGAACTGCCTGCCAGGCCAGAAGGATGTTGACATGGCCCTGAGGAGCATTGGAGAGGCCAGCAAGAAGCTGCTTGTGGACTTTGTGAGTTCTGCGCAGGCTTTTTGAGGGGATTTTCATGTCACATGTTCTGAATGACACAGAACATCTGTGTTACAAGGGCGGTGCTTCTGACGCTGCTGGGGGACAGCTGCCCCCCAGCAGCGTCAGAAGCACCGCCCTTGTAACACACATGTTACCTTTCGTTACTGTTTGAATTACTCATGACACGCACTTTTATAAATATATCACCTGTGATGCTTTGACCTATTCGAAAAAATTCAAACAATTGCTTATGAAAGCCTTCCAGATCCAACTACAGTATTTTTACGTGCGCTCTGCTTTGATTTTTCTTGTATCTGCCCTGATTGTGTGCTGTTTTGCTTTTGAAGCTCCCTCCCTGCAGTAAGACATTCCAAGAGGCCCAGACTGATCTGAACCACACAGCAGCTGAACTCAACCACTCTGCAGGCGAGGTCGTCCACTCCTCCCGTGGAACAAGCAGCCAACTGGCTGCAGCCTCGGGAAAGTTTAGCCAAGACTTTGATGAGTTCCTGGATGCTGGCGTTGAGATGGCAGGACACACCCAAGTAGGTTTCTCAAGTCATACAACTCCTTCACACTTCACTGAAAAGAGTTCAGTGATAATCCACTGCCGTCAGTGCTTTATGTAAGAAGTGGAGTCCAAAACCTCAATGTAAAAGCCTCAGACGCAGACCACATGTTCACGTCAATTGAACGGTCAAGCTGTTTATATCATTCGATGGCTGAGCCCATTCATTGCGCACACTAACTCAGTCACATGGGATTTTCTTGTTTGAGCAGTTTGTCTCGTTAACTTGAAGACAAGGTCAGGAATTAAAGTTGATGTAGCATGACACCTGAGGTTGTTATCAGCCTCACTCAAGAGAACTGTGAAAATACCACATCAGTTGGCAGAGCCACATTAAATAGAGTTTTATTCAATTGTGCCTTTCATAATAATAGCACCGGCTATAAAAACCTTATATCATTGACTCAATTTTTTTTTTTTTTTACATGCTTACACAGAGCCAAGAAGACCAGATCCAAGTCATTGGTAATCTGAAGAACATCTCTATGGCATCCAGTAAGCTGCTCCTTGCTGCCAAGTCGCTGTCTGTGGATCCAGGTGCAGCCAATGCGAAGAATCTTCTGGCTGTGGCCGCAAGGTGTGATCATTTTCAAATATTCTCCTCTCCTGTTTTTCATCAGGAATATTATTACCCTGTTTGTCATAATCATCCTGCACTAAATATAAAGCCTTCTCCAGATCTGGACCTGTTGAAAGTTTTCATAGATAAAAGAAATATCTCACTGCTGAATCTGTATGCCACTCCGGAAGATGCGTCTGCTCGGCATTGCTGAAAAGAGTCCGTATCCTCTCCTTAGTGGAGAGGAGCCAAGCTGCTGGTCTCACGGGGCTTTCGGCCCGACTGACTTCTCTCTGTCTAATTAGGAAGATGGAAGTCTTGGCTGGGGCCTGTCTGTGCTCAGCAAAGCTGAACACAAACTTTAGACAATCTCTGCACTCCTGTGTTCTGTGTTGTCCAGTAAGAGGCCTGCAGTGCCATGCTTGCTTGGAATCAGGGGAACTAACAGTGTGTGTGTGAGTGAAGCCAGTCTGTTCGTGCATGCAGAGGACACATGTACAAGCTTAAGAGGCTGTGTGGCTGCTTGTGTGTTTCAGGGCAGTGACTGAGTGTATTAACCAGCTGATAACGCTCTGCACTCAGCAAGCGGCCGGACAAAAGGAGTGTGACAACGCCTTGAGGGAGTTGGAGGTAGTCATATAATGTACTGCGCACAGATATCTTCTATTTTCTGTTCTGACCGGCCTCGTATATTTATTATCTGGAATGTTTCATTGAATTCACCGTGCTTTCCATCAATTGTTCATCGTGTGACTCCCATAGAGCCATTTTATGTAGATGAACATAAATGAAAGAAAAGAAAAAAAGCTTTATTCACAACACAAATTGAGGGGCATTTTACATTTTTAAGCTTAAATTCACTTGGCTTGTATTGTTATATTTGACATAATTGAAAATGACAACATTGCGTCCTTCATTATGATAATTCATCATAGCAGGATTGTCTTGTAACCTTGATTTGCATTCATTGTGTTTGCCTTTTTAGTTTTAATTAGCTTGCTAATACATTTGCAAGAGCATCGTAACATAAATGCAACATGATGCGTCCATTGTGGTTGAAGTTATTACCATACCTATCTGTGAACAGGCTGTTAGAGGTCTCCTCGATAACCCCAACGAGCCTGTCAGCGAACTCTCCTACTTTGACTGCATCGAGAGCGTCATGGAGAACTCAAAGGTATCAGGCATTCAAAAATATTGCATGCACCATCCATCTCAACTGTGAAAGAGGGTTTACATAGTAAACAGTTTAGAGATCTAATTCGTTCACATTTTCTCCAATTCCATATGCCTCAGGTTTTAGGAGAGTCGATGGCAGGCATTTCTCAACACTGTAAGACAGGCGATGTGGTCGCCTTTGGGGAGAGTGTGGGTTTGGCATCCAAAGCTCTGTGTGGGCTGACAGAAGCTGCAGGACAGGTAAGATCACAACATCCCGCTAACTGGCTCTGACTTCTTCTGCTCTCACCACAGGTTCTGCTCTGCTGCACCAGCTTATTGGAGTTTATATTTCAGGTTCAGAGATTATCATTAAACATATCATTTACAAAAACAAGTTGCTTATCTTTTTCATGGTTGGTAGAGTCGACTAAATATTACATTAAAAAAGGGGTCATTGTTTTTAAAAGGTGGAAATTCTTTAAATCAAAACACCAGGACACTTTTAATGGCAGGTCTGTAAATCTATAAACTAGTGCTCAATACATCAATGAGGACATTTCTTAAAATGTTAAACACATTTTGAGAAATATTTTTTCCACTCAGCGCAGCTCCTATGTTATGCCCCATATATGCAAATTTTATACTGGATTTTTTATTCATTTTTATATTTCTATATTTCTGTATGACAGAAAATGTGAACTACACATTTCGGAAAGTCTTGGCTCAGGGGTGTCAAACTTGTCTTAGTTCAGGGCTCACGCACAGCCATGTTTGATCTCAGTTGAGGTTCCTTAGTGGAAGTGTGAAAATGACCAGTACATGCTGATACTGTTCACTTTTAATGCAATTTCTTACAAAAAAGAGTGCAAGTTGGACTCTGAATCCAGCCTCAGAGTTTGTCTCTACTCACAAATGTTAGATCATCAGCATCAGCATCCTTTAGCTTGCTGATGCTTTTTTTTTTTTGTGAGGAGTGAGGTAACTAGCTTTCATTGATGCCTCACCGATCTCTTGGATCAAAGCGTCATAGCCATCTGGTGTTCAGTTCTGGATCTCAGTGTAATGTTATATCCTCTACTGTTACTGACACAGTAAAACCCAAGTGGAAAAATTAGGAACAGCAGTTACCCTTATTAGCAGTTAATGTTTTCATCCTACAAGCTAGCTGTTTTATAACCCCCGTCTTAGACTGTCTATTACAACAAATATAACCTAATTGTGAGAACAAAACCCAATATAATGTGAAACTGATGCATCATTCTGTTTGTCCCTTTAGGCATCTTATCTTGTAGGTGTTTCTGATCCCAATAGTCAGTCGGGCCATGAGGGGCTGGTGGATCCCATTCAGTTTGCAAAAGCCCACCAGGCTATACAGATGGCTTGTCAGAATTTAGTGGACCCAGCAAGCAGCCCCTCACAGGTGAGAATGTTCAACACATTCTGCAAAATGTTGCACAACTTGTTCCCATGTGGGCCAGCATGTGGGGCTGTGATACAAAGCTCTCATGTGACTTTAAATAGTGAGTTTGAAAGGAGTAAAACTTGATTGTTATAAAGTATTTACTTTGCACCGTTTACAAGAATGCCTCAGTGTTTAGTTCTATCTCCTTGTTGATTTCTATGTGTTTCTGTAGGTTTTGTCTGCAGCAACAATTGTAGCCAAACATACCTCTGCTCTCTGTAACGCCTGCCGCCTGGCCTCCTCTAAGACCTCTAACCCAGTGGCTAGGAGACAGTTTGTCCAGTCAGCCAAAGAGGTGGCCAACACTACAGCCAACCTCGTCAAAACCATCAAGGTCAACTCCCCAACTGATCAAAACGTTGAGTGTAAACTTGTTACAGACATTTTTTTTTTCGTCCAGTGAGAAGCAGCAGATGTGTGTATACCTCTATTCATACTCCTATTTAAGCCAAAATGGAAACAATTTAATATGACTTTGTCTTCATTCAGGCCTTAGACGGAGACTTTTCTGAGGAGAACAGAAACAGGTGTCGTGTTGCTACAACCCCACTCCTCGAGGCTGTAGAAAACCTTTCAACCTTTGCCAGCAACCCTGAGTTTGCAAGCATCCCAGCTCAGATCAGCAGTGAGGTATTTATCTATTTCAATGTTTCTTTACAGTTATCATTTAAAATGTAATTTTTCATATCTTGCCAGCTGGTGACTTCAAATAAAAAAACGAGAATCATTAAAAATCTCTCATGAGGTTCTTTGTTTCTTGAAAATATCCAATTTGCTAATATTTTCTGCAATGTAGATTAAATAACAGGAGTTCTATTTTTTGGCCTTAATTGACTTGATACATCCTCTTCAATGAGCCAAAGCGGCCTGTACAGCAAAACATTGAGTGAGGGGTGGCTTGAGGTGCAGCCCGCTCCCCCTTTATTGACAAGAAACGGCTCAAGGAGAAATATGGATTTTTAGTTTCCAATCTGGGCGGAACAGTTTTCTCACAGTCCTCTAAAAGCTTTATGACTGTAATCTGTTGGAGGGCAGTGTTTAACGGCACTTTCAGCACAGCTGCACTAATCTTCAGCTTGTTAATCTAATTGTCGAGGGAGGTTTTGGCTCGTATCATAAAGACCGAAGGTGTTTCTTCATGCGTCTTTCTAAAGCTGCCTTTATAATCTCATCTCTCCCTTGTATTGCTCGTTCGATCTCTCCAGGGTAGTCCAGGAATATTAAAAACTCTCTGACCAATGTGGCTAGCTTCTTTGCTGTCGAGGTGTTACCTGGGCTGTTGCCTCACTGAGCTAATCCTTTTGTTTCTGCAGGGCTCAGCAGCACAGGAGCCTATTGTGCGTTCGGCCCGCTCCATGCTGGATAGCTCTACTTACCTTATTGAAACAGCCCGCTCGCTGGTCCTTAACCCCAAAGATCCCCCCACTTGGTCCATACTAGCAGGCCACTCCAGGACTGTTTCCGACTCCATCAAGAGTCTCATCACCTCCATTAGGTTGGTAATAATCCCACCCACGTCCACATCTGTCTCTGCAGGATTATCCTGAATTGAAGTTTATGAGGGTCTGCTCACTGTTGGAGGGAAAAAAAATTGTTCCTGAAAACCTGAGGGCTTATTCTGTGATTTCTGATCAACTAAGCAGTAAATTGCCACATTAGCTTACAGCTGCTTAGATCCCTGCTGCTTTGTAATAGATTAGCGGACGCTACAGAACAGTTATGAGAGGATGAGAATGTGCATCTGAAACACATTTCCCCATGTGGTGCTCCAAGTATTCTATCTTCATCGCCATCTCCTATTAACTTGTGTATACTACACATACCTCGCAGTCGCCAATCCTTTAAATGGATGCTTTATTTGACCCTGGCTCTCTGCATTTTTAAAGTAAATGTACTCTTCACACCTTCTTGTTGAGTGTTAGTGAGGGAATAACTTGAGGAAAATATAAATCTCAAGCCTGCAGGCGATCAGCTGAGTATCGACTGTGTTGCCGGTTGTCTGGTAACCAAGATGAAGACAAGATTTCAGGAAGCCACTGCTCCCGGCAATAGATATTAGACGACACATCAATTAACTACATCTTGATCTGTTGATCCTTGAAGCTCTGAAATGTGAGATGGGCTGTCTAGGTTGAAAGACGGAGTTGCCTAGTCTTGTCTCTAAGGTTGTCTCAAACTGAACTCTGCTGATAGACATAAGTGTGGTGTTGGTTTTCCGACCTATTAATGCCACAATAAAAACATTTTCACACCATAGAACCATTAGTAGTAGTACCATTTAGTAGTGTCAAGCAGCTGTTAAACCTTCTATCACCTCATCTTTCCAACTGACAAACTAAGTCCCTTCACATGTTGTAAAGCGTATTAAAAATCTAAATAAATAAGCCTTGACTCAGTGTTAGGTTGGTGGAAGTCCTGCTAAATGAGCAACAATGGAGCAACTGAACAGACCACATTTGATAGAAATATGTGCATCATATATTTATTATGTTTGTATTTTTCTATATTTCTGGTAACAGGGACAAGGCACCAGGACAAAGAGAGTGTGACTACTCCATTGATAGCATCAATAAATGTATCCGGGACATTGAGCAAGCTTCCCTAGCAGCAGTTGGACAGACCCTGCCCTGCAGAGATGATATCTCTATGGAAGTGAGTTCAAGTATCCCGTCAGCTGTCTTTTTCACAAGCGAAAGAACCTAATGGAATCCGCAGTCTTGTTGCTGTGACTTACACTGTAATTCCCGGCTGCTGTAACTCAACCAGGCACTCCAGGAGCAGTTGACATCGTCTGTACAAGAGATTGGGCATCTGATTGATCCCGTCTCCACCGTGGCCCGAGGAGAAGCTGCACAGCTAGGACACAAGGTACTGGACTGATCATATATCTTCTGGTCGCACTCAGGATTAAAAAAAAAGGAAAACATTTCTGTATGTCATCTGTGATGTGGTTCGACCTCCTTGTTGCATTAATCTTTCTACACATGTTCTTGCAGGTGACCCAGCTAGCCAGTTACTTTGATCCACTCATTGTGGCATCAGTGGGTCTTGCCTCCAAGCTGCATGACCACCAGCAGCAGATGACCATCTTGGACCAGACCAAGACCTTGTCTGAGTCCGCCCTGCAGATGCTCTACGCTGCCAAGGAAGGTGGAGGGAACCCAAAGGTAGGAAGTGATTTATAATGTTTATATAGCCAGAGTACAAGTACATTGCCATGATGTGACTGTAATAATAAGAGGTACTTTTTTTTTCAAGCAGACTTTTAATTTATTGATCGTTCTCATTTCTCAATCAATATTCCTCTATCTGGTGTGTATCTTTTGCTTGTGTCCAAATGAGCAGACCTTATCCCCAGGATTTATACCTGATTTCCTTGATCTCTGTTAATGTTCAAATTGATTATAAGATTTTAGAGCTCTTTCTTCATTGCAGGTTATTATACTGTTAATCATTATAGACAAGAAATACTGAAATGACCTTGTGAGAAATGTATTGTGTCTCATCAGAATTCCTGGCTGCCACTGCTGAGTATAATTCTCCTCTTATTACAGCATTGTGATATATTACACGTCACTGTTTTATACCATGTAACCTTTGTTAAATATGAATATATTGAATTAAAATAGGGGTGGTACAAGTCTTTAAAATTTCAGCCTGATGAAGTATCCCGCTCACGCACTGTAGGGACGCTCTGCAGAGGTTGTCAAGCTGATGAATTTCCTCATGGCGAAACCAAGACTTTGTCGCAGAAATGTTAATCGGCTGACTGTGCCCTCAGGCGTCCCACACCCACGATGCCATCTCAGAAGCGGCCCAGCTGATGAAGGAAGCTGTGGACGACATCATGGTCACCTTGAATGAGGCAGCAAGCGAGGGTGGCATGGTTGGCGGTATGGTGGAGTCCATTGCAGAGTCCATGGGCAGGGTGAGTGAGGGTGTGTTTGAAGAAAATTAAGAAGAAGGTGAAAAAAGACATGCTACAATGTCACCACAAGTCTTGTCAGGTAGTTTGAATGAAATCCAAGTTGAAACATTTCCCTATCTTGTTTATCTTAAATGCAAGATGAGGAAGGAGTAATATCACTTGTTAGTGTTCGGACAGCGTGTCCTTGCCAGTGACTCTAATTAGTCCACTGGCTAACAAGCTGACAACACACTGGTGATGTTAGCTGTCAATCATCCTGCTGGGGAACCTGTCACTGTGTTGATGTGCAGATAATAATTGTCAACCGTCCACACATACTTGGACATAATACATTTTCCTCAGTTATAGATCTTCAATGTTACTGTCTCTCTGTTTCTGTGTTTTGTTATTTTAAATCCTCAATGTAAATGTGGCATCGTGAACATTATAATGTCATTACTTTATATTGCACAATTTAGTTCAGAGTAGCTTTACTTCTCAGTGATAAGCTTACTTAAACAGGAGTTACATTTATTGAAATGTTCCAACTATAATGTCTGTGTAGTTTTCATGGATTGCCCTGTCATCCCACAAGGGGCATTAGGTACTGTTTTCTACCAGGTCGGCCAGTTTCTGCACACATGCCTTATATTTGATTCCGATTGTCTATTGGTTTGAATCTTCCTTTACTTTGCTGATCAAGACAATTGTAAGCAAGATATGTACTGAACTGTATCAGTTTCTGTACTGCACATACTGTATAAGTTATGCTAAAAGGCACATTTTCTTAGCCTTCAGATTTAGTCAACTACATCCTACTTCCCTGGGATTAGTGTTTAAGAACAAAATGAAGGAACAAGAAGCTTTTATAAACTTGAATAGCATTTTTTAACCAATTTGGAATAAAATGTTTCTTCAAGTGTCTCATTGAGTGTTCATGCTGTTAGGTTACTCTTTTGAAAAATAGGCTGTATTATAAAGTGATATTTTGGAAGACGGGAACACTTACTGCAAAATGACTTTGGTTAGCTGTGTAATAGCAAAAAAATTGTAATTTTTTTTTTAATGCACTAATGGGCAATTCTTTTCAGCTGGATGAAGGAACACCTCCGGAACCTGAAGGCTCATTCGTGGACTACCAGACCACCATGGTGAAGTTCTCTAAGGCCATTGCCATCACTGCACAGGAGATGGTGAGCAATCTAAAGCATTAGAATAACTACTGCACTTCACTCCTGTCTGTTTTCCATCATGGCTCCAATTTACAAAGACAGTATTAGACAGTGATGGAGAAAGATTCATCTTTCCCTTCTGCTGATAAAGTATGTCCTGTAACCAGATGACTAAGTCGGTGACCTGCCCTGAAGAGCTCGGCGGCCTTGCCTCTCAGGTGACAGTGGACTATGGACAGCTTGCTCACCAAGGACGCCTCGCTGCAGCCACTGCAGAGCCAGAGGAGGTGAGAAGCCACATTTTCTCTCTT
>OMNM01039322.1:0-16648 GCA_900302745.1 Parablennius parvicornis | reverse complement strand
GGGGCAGGGCTGGGATGGCAGAGCACTGCTGGGATGCACCAAACCGGGCAAGAAGATGCTGAGCTCCTCCGCCAGTTGTGTGCTCTGGTCTTCGATAGGAGCAACACAGCCCCTGAAGTTGGTGATCTCGTTGATGCCCCGCCACACCTTCCGTGCGCTGTTGCTGGACAGATGGGCCTCGATCAGTTTTTTGTGGTCTGCTTTCGCCTGTTTGACTCCTCTCTTCAGGTTGGCTCTGGCGGCGCTGTACAGAGCTCTGTCTCCTGACCTGAAGGCAGTGTTGCGGGCCCTGAGGAGTGAGCGGACCTGGCTGGTCATCCAGGGTTTCCGGTTGGGGAAGACCCGGATGGTTTTGTTCACAGTCACAGTGCCGATGCAGAACTTAATGTAGTCCAGCACTGTTTCTGTGTGTGTCTCCAGCTCATGGTGGTTGAACAGGTCCCAGTCTGTCTGGTGGAAGCAGTCTTGTAGTTTGGGGAGTGCATCGTCTGGCCAGGTGGTAATGGTCCTTATGGTGGGCTTTACCTTGCGTCTGAGGGGGGTGTAGGCAGGAAGGTTTCAAGGTTCATGAACACAGTAAGCAAAAAAAAAAAAAAAAGTAAAGAACAGTTCGCAGATTTAGGTTTATGACTGGCGCAGGACTGTGCTGTATCCGTGGAAGTGGTGTATCACCAGAAAGTGACCTCAAACATGAGCTGGTAATTGCTGTTACAAGTTCATTTGGGTCAAAGACAGAGGGTACTCAAAAACAAGTTGAAAAGGTGATGTAAGTGTGCAAGTATGTCATATTTTTACCAAGTATGTTTCTTCAAATGCTTGGCTTGGTTTAGTGTATTTTTTTTTGTTTGTTTGTTGTTATCTGGCTGATGGAATTACAACTCAGATATCAGTATCCAAAAGAATAAACTCATCATGAGAGCAAGCCAGGACACAAAGTCGGAGCCACACTTAGATATAGTGTTATTGTTTGTGAACTTTGAAATGTGATAAAATGTATTATGGGTGGGGTGGTAATGTATTCAAGGGTGATTGTCTGGCTAAAATGTCTTTAACTGGTGTTGACATGTCAACAAAACACCCAATAAAACACTCCATATGAATTTTGAACATCTCTCTTCGGCATTTTTGTTTTTGATATAGAAATAGAACTGACACCTGATGGGAAATGTTTGTTTTGGGAGGTGTTGCAATGAAGCTAGCTGAGAGGTGGACAATAACATATTGAGGCTATTCATCCACATGTTCATCTCCTCTACCACTTCATCAAGCTAATAGGGCGAAGGCAGTGTACAGTACATAGACAGGTCACTATGTCATAGGGCAAACATAAAGACACAGATAATTACATCAACACCTATGTGTAATCTTGGGTCACAAGTCGATCTTACAAGCATGTTTTCGGACTGTGGAACAACCTGGAAAAAATCCACACACAACATGAACATGTAAACTTTTTGAGAAACTTAAATCCGCAATACACCAAATGTTGGTCTCAAAACATTTTTATCATTATAAAAAACAGGACTTGATCTTGCACTGTGTTTTTACTGTAGTTTCGAAAAGCATTAGCAATTGCACTCCTGCAACAAGTGATGCAGGTCCCCATGATGACAACAGTAGCAGTGGTCTGGACTGATTAACTGAGAGTGGCCTTCTATGGAAAGTTAACGATTACGTAACGTGAATCAACAGCGGAGCGCCGCCGAGGTCCGACTGATGTTCGGAAATACATATTTGGTACGCGCTGGAAGATGCCGGGATGCTTATTGGTGGAAATGAAGGCTTAAGCTCCGCCCCCTGGCCGTTGATTACCTTTTCCACTTCCCTCCCAGCGCGAGCTTCCAGTAGTCCTCCACCCACCCGCTCAGAGAGAAGACGCCGCTGAAACCGACGTTCGGTCCTCATCCAAACATATGGCCAAAACAGCCCTCTTCCTTTCTTTCATCGTTGTGCCCACTACTCTTTAAAAATTCCGCCGAAAAAGAGAAGACGATTTTCCAAAACCTTCTGGCCGTTATCTCACGTAAGTAGAGCGAAGCGAGTTCCTTGGATTCAGCGGGCGGACGTAACATGGCGGGCTGCTCTTTCTGCCTTCTTGCCACACATGAAGACCGATTCATTTAATTCTGTCGCGCTCAGACGGGTTCTTAGCAGATTTGAAGCAGCCGTGTGTTGTGAAGCCAAACTACCGCCGTGCTGTTGTGTTTGTATGTGTCTGCTCTTAGTTTAAAGGGCTGTTTAAGGCGTATTAATGAAATGGAGCTCTAACGTAAGCGTCTTCCTCCGACGTGCTGTCACAGTGTTAGCGGCTCCGGCTGCCATGCTGTTCTCAGCGGCGCCCCTCGCCCCGTATAATGTTTATTTCCATTGATATTACCTCACCTAACTATGTTAAAACTCCCTTGTGGTTGAGTTTAGGTGTTTGTGCTTTGGTGACGCATTGTCATAAAATCTCATTTATCAAGTTGACACTGTTTTCACTCTTACGACGCATGCGCGTGTTTTATGAAGCCAGTTATCGCAGTTTCCTGCGATAAAGCCGAATTAACATCCAAAAACAAGGTGGTTTTCACTTACCGTGAACAAGCGTTGTAATCTAATACCGATGTTATTTAACGTATCTATTTTGTTTGAAATTTTGACCGATAATTTAATTTGAACAATGTAAATGACTGGCTTATATTAACTCTAGCTCTATATTTAATGGGATTGGACACACACACGTTATACCACTATGCTTGTTATTAAATTGAGCGTGTATGTTCAACAAATGAACTATTTCATTTGATTGTGTTGTGTTATACACACTTACACTTACATCAAGGTATAAACGTCTAAATGAGTCTGATTTGTGAAATCTTCCCATGAATTTGACTACTACTGTGTGGAAATTAAGACAAGCTGATCATAGGTTTGTCAAGAGGCTTTAGTAAGAAAGAAAGGACCCATGTTGTTATCTGCATTTTGGACTTCATTGCTGTGTTGTTAATGATGAATAGTACAAGTGCAGTCTAGCGGACAACAACTCATTGAATGAAGGTTTGTTGTGTTTCATTTTAAGACTGCAAATGTTTCATCTTGACTTTTTGTTTGGTGCCTTTTAACTGTGTTTAAATTTCCAGCCATACCTTGCTCACTTGTTCACCATAGCATTTGGGATATCCCTCCCTGTTAAACTTGTAAAGGAACATCTGATCTGATATGTGTGTTTGTCCCACAGGGCTCCCCTGTCTCTGCACAGGTGTATGAGCGATATCCAGAGGGTCTAGGGGCGGCTCTTTACCGGGAGCAGTTTGACTTCAACGCTGAGCCGCCTTGGGATCCTAGCTGATAGCGGGACAGGTCCATCTCCTGACTTGTCCATGTAAGTGCTTCCTTTTATTACACACTAATCGGGGGTTGGTGTTGCTACATAGTTTATGGTTACCAATTAATAGCAGCATTGAAGATTTACCAGTTTCACGAATAATTTCAGTCCCTTTCAGCTTTATCTTTGATTTTCTGTTTAAAATGAAACAACCTATTTTCACTGTGGTGTTAATCATGTTTTTCCTGCCACTTCTTTTGCAGTTTGTTGCATACCGGCAGGACCCATTGGCTCAGTCGTGACCCCTTGACTCGTTTATCTGTTCTTTATGATTGTCGGATTAGCGGAATACGGTTGAGATGAAAGGACTCTCTGACAAACCAAACTACATAATTGAACTCCTGGAGGGAGGAGTGACCCTGGAAGACGTTATTGACGGGCACATCTGTGAACAGACTCTGGTTAGTTTGGCTGTCGAAGTAGTTAATTGCAGATTTCTACAGCGCTTTTAAAAGCTGATGGGAATTGCCAGCGTGCGTTGTGGTCTGTTGGGTTTGACTCCTCTTGTGCTTTTAGGTGGAGAAAAATGCATTTGTGGTGGGTGACCTCGGTGCCCTGATGCGGCAGCACGTGTGCTGGCAGAGCGTGGCGCCACGGCTGCAGCCTTACTACCCAGTCAAGTGCAACAGCAGCCCTGCTGTCATCGAGGTGCTGGCTTCCCTGGGCCTGGGCTTTGTTTGTGCCAGCAAGGTGAGCTTTGAAACAAATTCAGGTAGCTCCGAGCCTTCGTATGATTCATTAAGCTGCACAGCGTTTCATCCTCTTACAAAAGCATTCAGTGTCGGGGACAATCATATTACAAGCACTCAGTTGATTACTTGACAGCTGTTTTCTAGTTACTCAACACACTTGGTACATTTTTAGTATTTTTGATGGGGATTGTATCTTCCTGCCTTCAGGCTGAAATGAGCCTGGCACTGGAGCATGGCGTGCCACCAGAAAACATCATTCTGTTGGGTGTTTTTAAGCAGCTGACGCTCATCAAGCATGCTGCTAAAAACAACGTCCAACATCTGGTGTGTGAAAATGAAGCCGAATTGTCAAAGATTGCCCGTCTGCACCCGAATGCAAAGTAAATGAGTGTATTTATTTTCTTACTTTAATCCTTGTTCTATTGGTTTTGGCCGTTGTAGTGTTGACGTTGTGCTTACCTGTTGATTTTTCTCTGGATCAGGTTGCTGCTACAGTTGGCCACCGAGGCCCACGCGGCTGAGACCAGCATGGCTTTTGGTTCTTCTCTGAAGAGCTGTCGGCACCTGCTGGAAGCGGCCAAGGAGCTCGGACTTGATGTGGTGGGAGTCACCTTCCACGTCCCCAGCTCCTGTCAGGACCTGCAACAGGCCTACACACGCTCGCTGTCCGATGCCCGCTGTGTATTTGATATGGGGGTGAATACTTTTAACTGCAATTTGATAATGGCCTATTTCAATTGTGTAGATAAATGACTGTTCATTGTACATTTCATTCAATTTGTACATTGTTATTTTCTGCCAGGTGGATCTGGGCTTTAATATGAACATCCTGGACATTGGTGGTGGTTTCACTGGCTCAGAGAGTCAGCTCACACAGGTAAGCAGCGTGGATGTTATCAGACACGTGCAGTCAGATGTCAGAGTTGGAAATGTGATTTTCATAGATATGAAAACCATCTGACGTTATTTCTGCTGTTTTGCAGGTTGAGTCTGCTGTCCAGCCGCTGCTTGACGCTTACTTCCCCCAACTGTCCGGGGTGCAAGTATTGGCCCAGCCAGGCAACTTCTATGTAGCTTCAGCTTTCAACCTGGCCGTCAGTGTCGTCGGCAAGAAGGTGGCGACTCCCAACCTGGACAGCCTAGCCCCAGGTCGGACATTTGATTCTCTTGGATGATTTCTTTCTGAGCTTTGTTACATCATAATACTTCATCGATAAGCAGATCTAAACCTTTCCGCTTGTAGATTTCACTCTGTTCCATATTCCTGACTCGGGTTATGTGTGTGTATATACGCAGGGGAGAACAATGAGCATACGGAGTTCCTGTACTACATGAATGAAGGTGTTTATGGTCCATTCAGCTGTAAGCTTCTGGGAAACTCCATCACCGCCCCATCAGTGCACAAGGTTAGTAGGCCCCTACCCAAGAGAGTCAGCCCCATTTAAGACTGATTGAAGCCTGCGATAGCAGACGAATGAGAGGGGAAAGGGTGTCATGTATTATGCCCATTTAAAGAGCAATGATCAAAATGACTGATTTGATTACCAACTCCACCAACATATAAGAGAGAACCTTTGTGAAGCTGTGACATGCAAACCTTCCCTGCAATACCTGCTGTCTTAATTTACTTTTAACTTTGCTTATCTCAGTGATGGACTGATTTTTGTATAAATGTACGGTCATAATGAATTGATGAAACCAGTATTTTCATCAATTAATTTTTGGAAGAAAAACTCACTAAAATGGCATTAAGTCCTAATTATATGTAAAGAATAACAACTGTCCCAAATACAAAAACAGTACAAAGCTATAAAGTCCATTTGAAGCACATGACTGCTTGTTCGACTTCGCAGCTATAAATAATAACTTGCATCATCTCAGAGCTGGAATTTAGTTCTCCGGTCATGTGGCCCTTTGAGATTATTTAGGATTACACTCGGATGGTCATAATCAGGTCTGCACCTGGGGACTGTTTTCAACCGTTTCTGCTCTTTGTAATTAACAGTGCACACATACTAGAAGTACACAAAATAAGCTCATACAGAATGTTGTTATTGGCAAATTTTTCAAGTCAGTGGGGAAAAAGTGATTCAACAATAAACAATGAATCATTTAATCAGTTGGGAAAAGATAAGACATGTATCAACCACAATAACGTTTCAGTTCTCCAGTCTTATGTCAAACTGTGCCTCTACAAAGTTGCAGTACTCATACTAGGTGGCTACTATGGCTTTGAGACCACATAAACCTGAGCTCCATCCTCATCAAATATAACATAGTTTAGCTTTAGTAGTGGGGTTATATTTTGCTTTCTCAGCCCAGTCAATTTAACAATCTTCTTCATCGGTGGCATTTCTTTGTATTGATATCTTCTGTTGCAGTGTGATATTGTTATGAATAATGTTGTATTTCTGATTAGCTGCCTTTATACTTGTGAAAAATATGAAATTAAAGACAATAAACTCCAATAAGTTATCCATAATGGCTCCTGAAGTACTCCAGTAGTGTAACAAATACAGTTGATTAAGTGAGCTTGTCCTTCTCCTCCCAGCATGCACTATGTGGCGAGGAGGCAGTGTATCCCAGCAGCCTTTGGGGCCCGTCCCTGGACCAGCTGGACCAAGTGGTGGAGCGCTGCCTGCTGCCGGAGCTGAGCGTGGGAGACTGGCTGCTCTTCTCCAACATGGGAGTGTGCGGCCTGGACGAGTTCAGCTGCATGTCCAGCTCCGCCCAGCTGCCCGTCTACTACACTGTCTCCACCCCTGACTGGTGAGTGCGGAGTGACTCGACGCAATAGAGAAATTGAGTTAGAAGTCGTTTGGAGAGGCTGATGGTTGTACTGTCGCCCTCAGGTACGAGATGCAGGAGGCCGGTGTGGCGCTGGACAGTGCCGTGAAGAATTTCTCCATGCTGCAGTACAGCGCGTAACCACCCTGGGCCCCTGCCTCGTCCTGTATCGCACAAATCCTCAGCGTGGTATTTGGGACAAGAGGCTAAATGTGGTCAACATTCCAGCCACCTCGACAAAATGCAGAGTCCTGTTATTTCTTCCACAATTTGACCTTTTTTTTTTTACCTCCAGAAATGGGGAAATAGTTGATTGTTTGATACCTCAAAATGTACCTGGAAGATAATCCCAGGTTTGCTCCTCCCTCTCTGTGAAGGACCTAAAAACCTGTCGGCTAAAAGAACTCTATCCCAAGCCCAAATGACATTATGCAACAAAATGGACGACTCTCTGGAGATGGCACCCCCGACATCGGTCGGGGGGCTTGTTTCCTAAATAAAATTCAGTTTACAAATCCTACAATTGATTTAAATCAATGAAATCATGTTCTATCAATGACCTGTTGACAGTTGTGTAAATCCTGTGTCCGTTTAACAAACCACACCACCACAGTTTGTCTGTAGATGATTTTTGACATGTTTAAATTAATGCTCCATGTGGATTCTACAATTCAGACGACTCACTTTGCATAGTATAAATTATGATCGTGATGTATCCTATTTCTTTATCACAGTTCACCTCGATGCATTTCTATTTATTGGATCAACTATTGCTAGAGCACCTTCAAAGCTCCATTTTTAAGTGTGTTTCACACAGATATTTTGCTGTGGCCCATCCAGTGTTTTTCAAGAAAAATATATTGGATGTTTGTTTTCTTTTTAAATCCTACATGGGTTACATGTACTGTGTTTGCCATTTGTAACCACAGTGGGTTTTCTCTACTCAGATGGCATGAGGAATTGCAAGTAGAAGTGTCATTCTAACTCATTGCTCGCCTCTTAACACTGAGAGGCTAAATCTGGTTAAAAATGCACAAAATCTTTTGTAGTTTAAAAAAAATAAATAAATACTGTGATACTCAACATTTCGGCCCTGATTTTGCAGACCTTTACATTAGTGTGTCTCATTTAGAGACTTCTTGTTCCCACAGCCTGAAAATTTAGCTTTTTCTGAAGCAGAAATGATTTGTATTTGGAAGGTCTGTTAGTTGTACACAGACCTCTGGGGTCGTGCATGTTGTTTTTTTTGTGTTTTTTTTTTTTGTGTTTTTTTAATTGTAGGCCTTTCCTCACATCTCTCTAATGTTTTGACGGACATAATTCAAGTCTCCTGTGTTGAAGGTGACCTGCCTTAACAGCAGTTTTTAAAGAATCCTGCCCTTGTGTGTTACAAGTGACTAATGTATTAATTACTCACTTGTCTAAGGCAACTATGGACCATAGCCTGTTTTTGACTGTAAATTGTGCTTGTTAAAGTAATGAAAGTGATTAATTTAATACATTTCTGACTGAAATCATTTCCTGTGCACGTGTGGTCTTTGAGGGAGAATTGGGATTAAGAGGTGATGGTGTTCTGCACATGTTGTCAACATCCCTCCAATGTTTATGATTCGTGGACACTACATTAGTAAGTAGATGGTAAAATGGCAATGATGATTGACATGTCATGACTTGAGTGCAACACTTAACAGTTTAAGCTACGGATGAAACGAAAGTTCAAAACGAGAGAAACCTGGCAAGAATTTTCATATTCCTATCAATAGATTTTCATAACTTGAACAGAGCAGTACCATCTGGCGTTAAAGGGCTGGACACAGTGATGAATGACACCAAATATAATTTAAAAATTACCTATTTGAGAAGTAAACTGTTGTATCTTTGTCTTCTCTCCAGGAGAGTTTAAGGATGGAGGGCTCGGGCAGTCGATTGCACCGTGTTGCACAATTAGCTGGAAAAGCAGCATTTCATCATGGAGATCAGCTGCTGCTGTGCTTGTATAAGGAAAGCCAGCCTGTGCCTGAACTCACATTACAAAGACTACATGTGTTTAACACTTTTATAAAAGTGTAATTACTTAAGACCTCAGTCTTCAATCTTCTCTGAATTAGCTGGACAATTATCTTTGTGTTGTAAGAGAGTTTGAAGAAACTTCAACGAGATGGTGGACTTCCCCCTTTTGGTTAATGCAGTTTGGCTACACACCCATCAACTTTAAAAGGTGAAATTGTAACTCCAGAGGGGCAAGTAGTTTGTGTGATGTCCGTTATTGTGCGGAAAGTACCCAACATGTCTGTTAAAAAAGCTGCCCCCTGAGTACACACTCTATCAAGCTCCGAGCATGAGCCATCATTGATATTCTTACATTACCAAATATCAACACAGCTGCTCACACTTCTAACGTAGGCAAAGGTTCAACATGAGAGTCAAAGCAAGATGGACATTTATTTGTCTAAACATCAACTTATAATGCCCATGTCAAGTTGACTAAAAGTTGAGTGCGTCAGCAGAGGGTGGAAGTGTGTCTGTCCGTTGTTGTTACACCGCGTAGTGAAGAAACTTTCATTGTGTGGTACTGATAAGCCAAAAAAAGCTGATTCTCAATTATAGGGCTACTACTTGATTCCGAGATATGAATTTAGAACTTGATAAAAACTCCCAATTTGTATCCTCAATTAATAGACTCTTCATTTGTTTAGACAAATAATTTGTATTGTTCTGAGGAGATGACTGAAACACCATTTCAGTAATGATATTACTGTCTTGGTTGTCTCTTGGCAGTTTCACCTATGAAGTGTGGCTGCTCTGCCTTGATAAGAAATGCTGCAGTGCAAAATCCACTGCAGTGCAATCATCATTTGGTGACACTGTGGGTCCAGGTGCTGTTTGCTCAGAAAATCAAATTGTAGTGCTTTGCAATGGTGGTGGCAAATGTGACCTCATCAGTCCAGTGTCACACTGCTCACCACACAAGAGTCGAGATAATGTCTGGGAACTGTAATGACCACTGAAGAAGGAATGAAGCCACATGAGTTGATAGAGTAAGTTAATTGCTAGCACAATATACTGTGGGTTAAAGGTCAACAAGGGAATAACACTTGCATTTTCAAGTTGATTAATTAATTATGTTTCCTATTATGCCGATTCAGACGTGAACAAATTTGGCATTTCAAAGTTAGTATGGTTAACACGAAAAACAGTTTGACATTTAAAAATATATCTCTTTCACGAAATTCAATATTAACATTCGCAAATGGTGGAGGTTTCTCTGCAGTGGTAGCTAGCCATGGTTGTGCTTTTCACTCAAAAAGCGCAAACTCCAGGAACCAATTAGCTATCTGACCAATCAGAATCACTCCCTCCCAAACAAATATCTGCTCACTATAATTGGTTGAAAAAAGTTGCATGATATGACGTCACAACCAGAGGACCACCCATTTAGCTCATTTTCTCGACAGCTTATTGGCTAGCCCCAGCCATGTACCACGTGACAGCCGGTAGGGGGAGGACTTGGCCACGCCCCCTACCTAGCTAATTGCTGTGTATTTCAAAGTATTCACCTGACAGGCCAGGTGTGACATGAAACTCTCAAACTTGACCCTGGCAGGTGTCACCTGGACAAACTGAGGGGGCGAAGGCAGCGTTTTAGAGCGAATAAAAAGTTATTCAGGTTTAAGGAGGAGAAGTCCTCCATTGGCCAGTTTGAGAAGTATGCAAATGAGGCAAGCGACGTCACATCCTGAACTACAGCGCCATTTTTCTCCTCATCGGGGGGAAGAAAGGGACAAAAGCTTACCAAAAATAACTTATCCGCGGATTTGGGGGCTCCTTCACGCGGCGCCTTTCGCGTGTGTTTTGCGGTGTTGTCACGGCGGTGCGGGAGGACGAAGGATGCTGGTCGAATGAGCGGCGCGGCGGCGGCGGACTCAGCTCACTGACACACACACACACTCGCGCACACACGCAGCTGCGGGCCGGTGGAAGTGGGAAGCTGTATCGGAGGTGGCACAGCGACAACTAACGTTAATCTGCGCTGAAATTTGGACGAGGTAAACATGAGCGCGAGGAGGAGGCTGCGTGGAGATGCGCTGCGGGGCCGGCTCGCGCTTACTGACCCGCGCTGCTGCTGCTGCATGGAGATTCTCCATGACTTTAGTGTGTCTGTTGACTGTCTGTCTCTGATTTGTATGAGTGTATATGTGTGCGAGTGTGTGAGGAGGAGACATATCAAATAAAATCACTCACTCATAACACACATCCCGAAGCAGGACGCATGTGTGCAGATACCATTCAGCTGTTGCACAGTTTTTATCTACACTGCTCGTCCACATGTAGTATCCATGATCAGTGTGAGGGTTTTTAAATCTCACACATTTCCTGCAAAGTGTTAATAAAGGCGCGTTTTCTGCGTGCTGCAGTTTTCCGCCCAGCCACGTGCGTCATGACATGCTATTTTTAATGTTTAAAACATCATAAAGTCCAAAATGTTGACGCATGTATTAGATTTTTTGTAATTGATGCTTTATTTATGTGACAGCTTACATTATCTGTGATTTCATCTGGTAGGATTTGACTGAAATGCCTACTTATTTAAATCCAAATACAAGACCAAGATCAGGTGTAATAACTCCTGAATCCCTTCTTACAGGGTTGCATTATGTATTTATTCTCGGTTGCTTTGCAGTTCTAACTACAAGCTGCTGAAGTGTTAGTCAAAATCTGGTTTATGATGCATTTCTAACAGATGCTTTGTGATGAAAATCAATCAGTTCTGTTATTATGCTTGTCTCTGACCTACTTCAATGAATTAAGCATCACTTAATCTGATTTAATCTGTAGAAATTATGCTTTTTGCTGAGGTTTTACTTTCATTGCCTGCATATACATACAGATGTTCAGAGTTTGTTTTGTCTTTTAAGTTGATATGGCACTGTGCCAAACAACGCCTCACAAATGAAACCTTTCTTCCTTCAAAAGGCCTTTGTGGAAACATGTATCAGCTTCCAGTTGGGAATATCGAGAAGATCCGGAAGGCCCGCAAGGCAGTCAAAAGTATCTTGAGTGAGATCGGCTTGGAAGACTGTCAAGGCCTGCTGAAGGTATGTTTCATCTTCTAAAATGGTTCACAAATGGAAGAGAATAGAAATACTTTTCAAATTGCAGATTGCTTCAAGTGTTTATCATTTTGCCAGATATTTTAATATAGTCAATAAGTGATGGATCGCATGAATGTTTCAGTCCTTTAGAGGAGTATTAGTCCTAAACTTGCGTTATACACAGTTACTGGAGTGTTAACATCAAATATCTGAAAAGCAGTTTAGCTTCTAATTACACTATAATAGCATCAAGAAAAGCTGCAATCATATTAATGTCATACAAAATTAGGAGTGCCCTAGCTTTTGGGATCAAAGATGTTACTTAAAATATTGCATATATTAATTAAATACAGTGAAATAAGGCGTGGTTGATAGACTCAAATTGATAACATCGATCATGTTGGGAGGTCTGTATTTTGTGTTCACGTCCATAATGCGGTTAAAAGTGTTTCATATGTACATGGTGATAGTTTGTGACTATATGATTCATGTTAATGTCTGATATGATCATTTTAATCCACGGCCGATATGTGGATGAAAGCTGTTCAGCTTTTTCTTCTCAGTTGTTATGGCAACAGGTGGGGTTGTACAACATGATGTCACCCTATAATTCACCCTCGGTTTGTTGTATCGTGCTCACATGTACGATCAATTTACAAGCAGGGATGTATGGTTTCATTTACTAAATGTCTTTAGGTGTGGTCTTATCGACCAAACTGTTGTGATTTAAAGAATTTACCTCTGGGATTAACAATCTTTGGCATCCTTGCAACACGCTCTAACCTTATGATGTACTGTAACTATTCAAGGGACTTAATAGTGGAAAACTTTATTTTATTTGCTGTTCTTCAACAGAGGCCTATTGGCCTGCACATTGATTCCCAAAAGAAGCACGAGTCAGCAGATTATTATAGTTATTGTTAAATTTTGGCCACTGACTTCAATCATTTATGTTCTATAACATTCATGTGAAATAAATGATGTCGCAGAAGTAGATTATATTTATGGTCAAAAGCAACTGACAACATGGAAATTTCCAAATGGCCAGTTTTGTCTCCAAGTGCATTCTGGGTAAATGACATTTGCACAAGTGGGGGTGGGGCAGAGTGGAGAGGGTTTTAGACATTGGCTCCGCCCCCAGCCATGACTCGTTCAGCTGGTTTCCTTCCTCTGATCTGTGTGCGGGAGGGAGGAGAATAGAGAGTGCAGACCAGCGTACTGCCGTAATGGTTACTTCACATACTCGTAATGACGGGAGACAAAGTGGAGAACTGATCCTCTTCAGCTCTGAAGATATTGCAAGCTTTGCAGCTATGCACCCGTTAAAATGTTGTCTACACATTTGCCAAGATTGGTTTATTAATCCATTAATTTGCAATCTAAGTAAACTCCATTTAGAGATCCGCTTAAAAGCTATCTGTTAATACGCTTATTTATCAGTGTTTCTTAATGTGAACATTTTCTCGTCCTTTCGGGTCTTAAATTAAACAAAACTGAACTTTTGGTCTGATGTTTATGCCCACAAAAGATATTTTAGGAATTTTTCCAAGCTTCAGGAAACATTGGTCAGCATTTTAGCACTTAAAAGACCAAACAACTAATTGATTAACTGAAACAAATGATCAGCGGATTTAGTAAAGATAATTTAAGAAAAGATGTTATGGTCAAACTGTAAATTTGCTTTGGTCCCCTATGGGAATAAATGCTACTTATTTATATCTAGTAGGCTATGAAAAATCAATTATAGATCACCCAAAGGGATTAAGATGGTTACTTAATTGAATAGACGGGAAATAAAGCAAATTCTGAGATCTTTTCATGGTGTTTGGAAATAAATCCTCAAATTTTGAAGCTTTTATCGTTTCTATCTAAAGTTGTTCCATGATAAATATTTTCCTTAAATCAATTTCCAACGTCATTCGGTGTGGTAAACAAACAGTGAAGATAAAGATCGACACATTAGGAAGTCTCCGTCAAACAGCCCCCGGTCTTGCTAAGATTATGTTTTCCAACACAGCCCCTGTAGCAGCTCGTTGGGAAACAGATGGCTCACGGACAATAGCTGTGTTGACTGTGTGTGAAGGATTTATATATATCACCACCAAACTTTCTTATCATGAAGGTTTGTTTGTTTCTGTGCAGGAACTCAATGAAAACGCACAGAACTCTGATGATGATGAAGAGGCGTTTCAGGAAACTGAATGGACTGATTTCACAGATGGATTCAATGGCCGACTGGAGAAGAAGGTGAATATGTTTTTCACAACAATTCTCAACAAGTCAACAATTTCATCTCCCTGTACAAGGTTTCAAACAAGTTGTTTGTCAAAATAAAAGCAATCATGAAGGATTAATATATATTTTTTTCTGCTTTCCATTCAGTGGCCTTATCGATCTCAATCTCTGTGCTGCAACGTGTGCAAGTACTCGTCACAGAACATCTACAACTTCAGGAGCCACGTGTCTCGCTGCCATGGTTACATCCAGGCGTACTGTGCGCTGGCGAACTGCTCTCAGTGCCTGTTCATCGGCCACCCCAAGGCCGTCAAGAAACACATGCTGCTCTTCCACGCCAAACTGGGCTCCAACGCGCAGCTGCCGAGGGAAGGGCCCGCGCTCACGGTCCACCGCGGGAACGAAAGGTATCACTGTCGGAAGTGTGGATTCCCCGTGGCTTCCATCTTTGCGATGAAGAAACACATCATCCTAAAGCACCTGGACAATGTGGCGGAGCAGTGCATCGGCTACAGGCTGCAGATGCAAGGAGCTTCGACTGTGAAGATCTACTGCTGCAAGGTGTGTAAGGTCAACACCGGCTCGCTGGACCAAATGTTGCATCACTTGCTGGTGGAGCCGGCGCACTACTCGGTCAGCACGCAGGTGCAGAGTTTGATCTATGAGAACAAGGCGTTCACCATGAAACCGACTCCTAATGGGAATGGCATGTTTGTGGCTTTCCCGAGCATCGCCCCGAAACCACAGCAACCTCCGCTGTTCAACAACAAGTCTCTGGTCTTACCGAGTAATGGCCAGCCTGCCGGCACCGTCTTGGCTGTGCAGCAGCTCCAAGGAGCAACAAACAATACCACTCTGATCTGCGCCCCTGGAACTAACCAGGCCTTTCTGCCCCCTCAAGCGTCTGCGCTGGTGCAGCTAGCTAGCGCCGAGGCTAAAGGTTTGCTCCAACCCGGGGCGACAATAGCCCTTCGAAGTGCTTTACCCCAAGGAACCTCTATGGTCCAGCTTCCGTCGATGTCTAACGTGTCTCTGAAACAGGCCCCGGTGACGTTAACTCCTCAGCCACAGCCGAGTCACGCGCAGGCGCAGCAGATCATTTTCCCACCGGGAGTGCAGGCCAGCTTGACAGCCGGACACGGGACTGTACCTAAGCCCCCTGCGGTCCCACAAAACACAGCAACAAACCAAAGCGCACTGAAAGGCACAATGCTGACATCACAGTCTCTACTAAATCACTTGATCCCGACCGGCAACAGGGTGAACGGCATGCCCACGTACACTTTTGCTCCTCTGCAAGTAGCGATGCCCCAGAGCACAAACACCCTTATCAAGTCTGTCGAGCAGGTGAGTAGTCCCAACCCACAAACTAAGAAATGGATCACCTGCCCGCTCTGCAACGAACTGTTCCCCTCCAACGTTTTTGACATGCACACAGAGGTCGCCCACCAGACTAAATCCAGCACAACCAAGTCGGAGAGCGTGGCGGCGCGAGCGGCGTTCTTGAAGAAGATGCCCGACAAAACCGTCAAATGTCTAACGTGCAAAATACTCCTGTCGGAGAAGAGCGTCTTCCAGCACCTGCTGCACGGCCTGAATTGTCTGTACTGCTCGGCATTGTTCTTCTCAATCAGACAACTTGTGGAGCACGTGAGGCAGCACAATCCCACCAGCAAGGCCTACTGTGATTTCCTCAGGCAGAAGTACAGGGTCTACTCAAAAGGAGCCGGGGGGATCCTCTTCCCTTACTTTGATGTCCACACCACGGCGCCCAAAGAGGTCCTGGGAGACACAGAGGTCAACCTCGCCCTCGTTACAAACTCCCTGGACTTGATCTTCTGTAAGCTGCAGCCCAGTAGCCAGCCGGAAATCTGCCCGGCGCCTGCTAAAATCAACAGCTCCTATTGTCCTTTCTGTGACGAGAAGTTCCATCACGAGCCCGATCACCTCCAACATCTCAAGCAGAAGCACTTTGTCGCCCCCACAATTCATGCTATACTTAAAACGGAGGCGTTCAAATGCATCTACTGCAACGGCGTGTACACGGGAAAGGTCACGCAGCAGGCCGTGATGCTCCACATTCAGCGGTGCCGTTGCTCACCCAAACAGCAGCAACAGCCGCAACCCCCACCCAAACCTACAGCCGTGCTGCAGCAACAACAACAGCAACAACAACAACAACAACAACAACAGCAGCAACAGCAGCAGCAGCAGCAGCAGCAGCAGCAGCAACTACTGCCGAGACAAGCTCCGCAGCTCAGCCAAGCTTCTGGACTCTACTTCCTCCAGATGCCACAGGGGCTGGCCATGAAACAGACGTTGGCCTCAGTTCGGCCGTTGCCCGCCGCACCCAAACCGCAACGTCAAGAGAGCGAAGCGGAGCTGCTCTCCAAGAAAAGGCTGGAGGCCGCGTGGAGGGAGGTCATGGAGACCAACAAGCGAGAGCGGGAACAGCGGGCGGCCATGCGGCGGAG
>OMNM01039315.1:0-17379 GCA_900302745.1 Parablennius parvicornis | reverse complement strand
AAAGCATTCATGTGTTCATTATAAACATACACACACACACACACACACACACACACACACACACACACACACACATATTTTATTTATTTATTTTTAATATTTTTATTTTTAAAACACACTTTGAGAACTGTGTCATGGAAAAAAAATCATAAATGTGATTTATAGAACATTTTGGGATTTTAATTGTAAATGATTAACTTTAACCGTGACAGGAGGAATGGATAACACGTACTACAGGTTACAAGTTTCACATTGAATGTGAATTTAAAACCAGGTGAAGCTCCTTTTCAGCTCCTATATGTGCAGTTGCCTCTTGTAGTTTTCCACATGGGGTTAATTTTTTGACTTGGGCCTTCACAAGAGTCTTTCTTTTCATCTTTTTTACATGTTTTTGTAAGTCGTTGTGTTCTTGTATTATTTATTTTGTACCGATTCTTATAATATACCTGGATCACAGTGTTCAGTCAAAACATTCTTATTTGATTGATAGCTTCTCATTGCCGTGAGTTTGAGTTAGGGTTGGATGGCCTGCAACTGCTCAAGTCTCCTACATACATGGGGAAACTGAGAGACATGGCCTGGTTGTTTTTAATAACAAGAGCTGTACAGTGAATTAAGTTGTCATTAAGGCAATGCAGTAAGTGATTATGGGTTACCATGACAACAGTCTAAGAATGTAAAGCTCCAGTTTTAGATGACCTTTTAAAAAGTCTGACAGAAACATGGCACTACAAAAAGGCGTTGTGTTGTTTTAAGCCATGCTGAAAAGTTACTGAGTTCATCGGCGCTGAATTAATCCCTTTTGCATTCACCTTATTAATTGCATAAATTGCTGATTGGCAATTTTTTTAGCTGCTGTCACCATGGTGATACTCGTGCACGGATGGTGCAATTATGCGAATGACATCATTTCTTTCACGTCTTTAGCAGTTTAATTCTAGTGAGTCTTGTTCATGTAGGACTATGTAGTTCTGTTAACCTTTTTCCTATATAACCGGGGTCAGGAACACATGCTGACCCTTTTGAAATGCTCTATTATTTATTTATTTATTTTTTCAGTCATATTTATATGAAAATATCAATATAAATCAGAACTAAGCGATTTGGGTGGTTGTTCCACATTAAGTGATAAGAGAATGGGAGTTTGAAGGCTTACGGGTAGACATAGGTTTGTATTGTTTGAGGTGTTTTCTCCTTCCAGGGAGCAGCAGAGAGATTAAGTGATTTTGAGGGTGGGAGACAGTTTTAAAATACAGCTGGCCTTGTATTGAGGGAGTAGTCCGTATGTGATGTTCTTGCCCCCCCTTACCACCTGCTGCAAGGTCTTTTTCTGTAAAATGTATTTTTTTTAATAAATAAAAAAATACTACATCAACTACAGTTTTTGTTATATATAGGAAAATGTTGAAATATTTATCTTCGCTTTGAGTGTAAATATGGTTGCCAGTTTCTTCCACATACAAATTTAAACCCAAACTTAAGAAATCACAATATGCATGTATGTGACATTCTTTTGTAACTGTTAACCTTTCGTTTCAAATGTTTCTCTAAGTGGCCCTGCAATGATATAATGGTGTGTTTGTGTGTGTGTTGACCGCTACAGCCCTCCTGTGCACCGAAGACACCTGAGTCTTGGCAGATCTGATGAAGAGGACGAGGTGGACAGAGATTCCAACCGGCAGCCGCTGAGGCAGAGCAACAGCGAAGGTTTATTAGCAGAGAGCTCGTCGTAACCCATAGCCCGGCAACCTTGTTCTCGTGGTGACACCAATCACACAGGAGGGACACACATACACACATCTCTCTCCAGAAATTTATTACAACTTTCCAGTCAGCAAGGACAAAATTGAGCTTCTGGGAAAAAAAAGAGAGAGATGTTTTTCAGAAAGTTGAGCCAGGACATTTCATCATACCTTCCTTATGACGCTGCCGTCGACATCCCGAGTTCTGAGTTTGCTTCCATAAATTAAATTCTGCTTTCAAGTTTTGGGTTGACTCAACATATGGAATAAGTGAGCCTCAAAGAGCAGGGACACTGAACGCTATCAAAAGAACTTTCTGCCACTACTTTATTTCTAAGAGCTGCTTTTCAGGCAAATTTAAGCACTCCTCTGCACTCTTCCTGACTCCGATAGCTCAGCCAAGAGGATTTAGATAAGCCTGCGCTGGCTGGACGTCTTCGTGAAGGTCTGACCAACCATTAAGATTATTCTTATCTCTTCCCCATTAACATGGACTAGCGCCCTGGGAGGAATTAACCCATTTTAATTAATTATCTCACTGTAAGTTTACATGTGGCTTTTGTTCCAAATGGAGATATCCATCATTCAAACAGAACGATTCTAGGTCAAGATTGTGGACATGAAAGTAAAATCATAGTGGAAAATACATTTCTGTTTGATCTAAGCTGTCGGATCCTCTTTGTATGCTTAAAGTCTGAATTTAGATTTTTAAAGGAATATATGTTCAACTGATTAAAAAAAAAAGAAGTGGAATTTAAAGCTTTATGTATAATTTAAGATTAAGATTTATCTAAACATAGCGGATCATTTCATCAAGATAAAGTTTATGTCAGATTGCTGTTTCATCTTCAAGTGAAGTGCATGCTAGAAGCGTCTATGGTATTTCTTATTGTTCAAAGGGAATTCATTTGTTTGCTGTTGACAACAAGCTTTCTATAGTGCGGTCAGAGCTTTCAAATGCTGACAAACTACAGTTCTTATTGATGATTTATCTGGCAGAATTATCACCTCAATATGCTTTGAGTTTTAATATACAGTATGAATAAGTGTATTTTTGATGTTATAATTGCAAATTTGACCACTTGTTAAAGCATGTAAAGTTCAGATTCTCTTTGAATTAAGGGATTTTTGGCCATATTGGTTCACGCATTAAACATCTTACATATATTCGGTACAGGATAGTCTTGCTATTTCAAGGTGCCAAATATTATGCATATTAAAAATATTATTTGTCCCTCAACAAACAAATGTATATTACAATTATCTATGACTGGTTAGAAGGTTGCATGGGTGTAGGTGGAGTCATGATACAAAGAAATTGGTGGAGGTAACATTATTTGATTAAAGCACATGTAATATTTATTGAATCTAATATATTAAAGTATTATGGAGACAAATTATTTTTTCTTCTTCAGTCACTTTTTTGTTTGGGATTATTATACGCTGAAACAAATGAAAACAATACAATATATTAAGTATAACTGTTATGCCAGTTGCAGACTATAAACGCTTTGAAAAACATTTGAGTCCCATTGTATTTGAATCGGCTTTTGATAAGAATATCCTATAAGGTGAATAAATACTAGAAGTCCAACATTCAACCAAACTTTAAAACATTACCTGAGATGAAGAATGTCTGGGGGGGGGCATCTAAGAGGATTTGGATGTTGACTGTGATTGGCTTTTTAATTAGAAGCATAATGCAGATTGGATTTCTAATTACTTTAGCTTTACAGAGAAACACTGATGTCAAAATGTTAAAACTTGAGTGGTGTAACTGAAGGGTGAAGCCAAGGTTCTGGCAGCATTTTCATTGTGTGGCCCTCATTTATTGTTTTTCTAATTTAGCTTCTCCACTATACGGTTGATTCTAAAAATACAGCAAAACTACATTTGAAATGAAGCCACACTGCTGGAATAATTAAAATGGGTGTATTTCAAACTCAAAATGGTAATAACAATATTGTTTAATGCCATATTGCTATTCAGACACACGTGAAGCAGGATGTGTGTGGCCTTAGAGAAAGATATTGATATCCTTGGACAATCGTGTAATGAACTCGAAACTCTATTTCAATTTTAATGTTGGTAGATTTGAATAAGGAAGCATATATATGTCTCCTTTGCTCATGTGCAAAGAAAAGCTTAATTTGTCTGGCTTGCAATTTGCATATCTTCTCATAAAAGGCTAATCTGCATTTCATGTCTTATTTCGTGTCATTTTTTTTCCTTTTCTTCAGACATGAATATTAATGCAGAGCACAGGAAACTTTGATGTCAGCAATTCAGAATAGACTTGTTAAATAGAAAAAATACTAAACTTGTATGTTTCTTTGACTCCAACTTGAAGTTAATTGCATGGCACATGATGCTTCCAGCATTTGTACACCTCACCATGTGTTTTTAAAAGGTTTATGTATTTTCATTTTTGGATATATTGTTAAATGAGTGATTCTGAGTTATTTCATAAATAAATTTGACTGTTGGTTTACTGAATTACTGAAGTGTAGAAGTCTCATTTGGATGAAGTTTTGTTTTGAATTCCCCTTTTATCAAGAATCTGCTGTAGGAAAGGAGGTTAGGCAGGACAGTTTTAGCAAAACAAGTCACTGATGTGTTTGATTAATTTTAGCTCATCCACCCCAGAGAAGTGTCTCATCTTTCTCAACCAGTGTTCCCAGGAGACAACAGAGGAAACAAGCGATTCATGGAAATGATTAATTCCGAGTAGATGGAAAGGCAGACTGAGCGCTGTGCACACCACCTTGCAACATTTGAGTTGTTAATATGACTGCTGCACAGCTATCCTGTTCAAAACTGAGCTCGGGGCAAATTCAGGAAGATCAAAAACCTGAGTGCAAGCATAGTCTTCCTCCCCACATCAATCTCTATTCTACATAGGTGAAGCTTACCCAGATTCAAAGGGATTGATGGTTTTAGATTACCACCTTGGCTGACATTCACACACTGTGTGTTTTGCTTTAAAGGATCCCCTATTTATCCAACCAATCTGTAATCCTCATTCCTATACACAACCTGTTCTGCTGCTCCACTCAGTGCTGGGGAGCTTTTGCTGTAATTTCTACTTCACTTGCGTGCACACTCTGGATGGCTGCATGTTTCTGCTTAAAGGCTTTCCATTGAGTGACAGATTAAATTCTGCTCCCGATTTTACTTATTTTGGCTCTAACACTGTTTCACAAGCCACTGGAGCAGGAAGTCATTAGCTCGACAAAGCCAAGCAAGTCTGTGTTTACGGTGCCACCCTCCCTGTTATTTAAACAGAATGATTTGGCCACAGACGTTTGCTGCTCTGAAGGCCCAGTGCTGCACCTCTGCGGACAGGGTGGCCCTATATAATAACACTGATTGAAAGTAGTCTTAACGTTGGTATACGGTCCATTCGTTTGTCCAATCCGGCATTTGACTATGTGGTTTATTTCCTATTTTATCTGGAATTTCTGCTTCCCCCCGCATCAACATATTTAAGGAAATAACTTGTTTCCTCCATCATGATCCGTTGCCAGTATGGACAAATATGCATCTTTTAAAATTACAAAGCAGATGGAGAACCGCCAAACTGAGTCACAACTAACTCTTAAATAAGACTGCCAGTTTTTTTTTTTTTGCATAAACAGCTGTGTTCAGCAAGCATCTCCACATTGTGACCTTGGATGGAAACCACCCTGCCGGGCAATAAAATATGTGGGGGGTGCGGTAGAAGAGGAGGATGTGTTTATCAGGCATCATCCTCGACTATTAGCACTCCCAGTTTCCTGCTGGATGCCTGCTGTCAATAAAGCACTGATTGGAGGCACTGGGACACTGCCTGCAGGGACCAGGTGAGGAGGCTGCATTCATTTGCAATTCCGAGATGAAAAGAAGCAGCAGAGTGTGCTGCTTGGGCGCCTCTCTTTGTTTGCACATATCATTTCCACTCTAATGAACACTGCACAGTAGTGGGCCCTTGTAACAAGGCTCAAAGGTGGGCTCAAACATTGTTTACATTTTGCATAGGTCTTCCATGGGCCCGGGGAACAAAAAAGCATTTTCTCTTCCTGTGTGGGACCTACCATCACTTTAGCACCCACAACAATGAGGGCTTCTGTGATTTATTTAGTTTTGTGCCACTGTGATACCTAAGCGCAGTGCAAACTTCAAAAACAAATTGCTGAAATCCCTGGTGTGGAAAAAAAGAGGAAATTTTGCCGTGTCTCTCACCAATTTCAATGTTGGATTTGTCTCTCTATCTCCACTCCACACTATGCAGGTGGCCAGAACCACCTGCTGTGCTCAGTGCTGTTCAGTGCTTACTGTCCCTGCCAAAGGAGAGCTGCTGCCCCTGTCGCTGGTGTGCGTATGTGTGTGGGCGAGGGGAAAATGAAGACTTAGGATGTACTCTACAGCAGTCCACTACATCTAAAGGATTTGATGCTGTAAATGGTGCTTCCTCGTGGCCTTCCTCAGTGGGAAGGTGTTGGAACATTTTACCTGTTTCACCAACGCCTTGAGCACTTGTTCCCAGAGCTGTGATGTGATTTTCATTTGTGTTGTTTTTCACTTCCTCCTGCTTTCATGTTTTGTTTTTTTTTCAGTCCCGCAACACTAGGAGTCTGCTTAGATGCAGATGAAAGATACAAACATGTCCTTCAAACTCGGTGTTAGGACATTGTACCCAATAACAATGATCTCCCTTTGTCATAATTATCCCTCATATATGCAGCACATAGTCTGACCTCCAAATAAGATGTATATCATTATACCATGAGTGGAATTCACACGTGTGATTTGAATACAGCCTTCAACATTATGGACCCTTCAAAGGTGGAATAGGATTGATGTTAGGCCCTCTTTCAATGGGCAGAGTGCATGCTACAATGATCCTCATTTTGGTCAATGCAATGAGCTTCCACAGTTAGTTTATTCACCATTCGTACTTATTTCATCCCGTCATTTCGGAGGAAGGACACACCAAACATGAGTATCACACACCAGTCCATCTTGTGGTGGAAAATGCTAAAATGATTGGTTCGCTTTCTCAGAATACATAGAAGCCTTTGAGGTCCTCATTGGTTTCAGGGCATGTGGATAGCAGATCCAGAAGCTGAGGCCATATGTGAATGTTAACAAAAGTCGACATTTAATGGTGATGTTAGGAGTCCAGGAAAAAAAAAACCCGAGCCAAAGTAACAGAGGGATCCAACAGATGGTGCATCGGGGGACTGAACAGAAACATGGACATGAGAAAGGTAATCAGGCAGGAAACCAGGATGCTACACTGAGCTAAATGGAGCAAGGCAGAAGACACAGAAAACTACGTAGATCTAAACAGACAAACCAAGACACGTGAACAGGCTGAGAGTTTTATACACACACCAGGAGGTGGGGTTCGATGACACACAGGTGGAAACTGTAAAGGCAAACACTCCAGCAGGACACATGAAAGGTGAAGTCACGAGAAAATGGAAGTGATAGTGCACTTGAAAAATGCATGAAACCAGATATGAAGTTTAACAGGGACATGGGGAAACAAAATGGATCAAACTAAAACATGACATGACTCGCCCTAGAGATGAACATACAATATTCTGCTGTGATCTGACAAGAAACATGAAAGACAAACCGATCAGAAACACAATAACTGCACAAACACTATTTACAAACACATGAAACTGGTAAATATTGAGGGAATAAAACATAAGGCAAGCACACTGGGTAAATGTGTGAAGACATTATACAGGACATGATACTATAGAATAACAACATGGCTGTGACACTTGTTTTCTCAAACTGTGTAATATTTTAAATTGTTTATGGTATGTTTATGTTATGAGTAACAGAATGTATACATTTTCATATGATATGCCAAGTGGCATCTAATCCATGTCTTCTAATCTATTCTGATTTGTCAGGCTTGGATTTACACCCTCCATCGCAATTGCAAAATCCTCACACCTCTCTGCGTACTTGTACTTTCACCTGTTCAGTGATATAAACCAGTGCCACAAGAGAGAGAATCAAAGTGTGTAATTTATTTTCCCATTACAAAACCTAAAAAAAATCATTTTCAGATGGACTGACCCATATTTTGCACCTCCTGAATTCAACATGAGTTCATCCAATTTCTTGGTCCATATTAATTAGTGACCAAACAGATGGGAGTGCTGCCATGGGTGAGGGTGGTGATGGAAACTTGTGTAGGAGGCAGTACTTTCTTCTCACTGCTGATCAATGCAGTGATAGATTGCAAAATAGTCTTCTAACTCTCCAGAGTTAAAGTGTCTTAATGGGAAAAAAAAGTGAAGTAGTAATACAGCAACAACCAAATTCTAATTTGCTTTTTTTTTTCTCTTACTCTGAAGCTATATCATCTCGTATTGAGGTCAATTTCTAATGTTCCCTAAACTCCAAAGCTCACGTCCAGCCAGGAAGCTGTTTCCAGAAAACTGCTGCCAAGCTGTCCGGTTCCACTTCATGGTCAACACATTCTGCGCGGGAGTTTGTGAATGTCCCAGAGATACGTCAAGTGGCTGCTACTAATTATTTTTCATATCCACTGCTGTCCAAACATATTTTTAATGAATTTTCTTTTGATTGCTGAGATTGTTTGTTAAAAGGAGTGAAATGTGAAGAAATGCACAGATTAGACCAGAAATCGACATTGCATGTGTCATTCTGGTGAGAGATTAAATGTTCTCTACTTGGTGTCAGTATTTGACAGTGTGGTGGTCTTTACCACCAAACTCACACACACCATAAACTGATAGATGGCGAGAATTAACTATGCATCTAATTACAGACTTTATAAGCATAACTCACTGAGCAGATGGAAGTCATTGGAGTCACTATTCAATCCCCAGGATATCGCACTGCATCATATCAAGAAATCCTCTTCAAAGTGGAATTTATTTAAGCCAACACGTAGACATAGTGGTCATTTGGCTCTGAGCTGGTGTTGTGTCATTGAGTGTATGTGGAGTGAGAACGACGCTGCAGAGCTTAACTGAAATGGATACCTGATACCGTGTGTGTACCACTGTTGCTTAGTGATAAAGACATACAAACAACTTAACTCCCCAAACAGGAAATTATACAATGTAACCAAAAAAACCTTTTACATTTTGTTCAAAATCAGGTTCCATATAATTGAGATTTATACATTAAAATGTATATCACAATTGTGAATACAAGTATCCCTGCACTAAGAGAATGTAGCCATATCTTTGAACGCATGATACTGATCATGCATATTATATTATTCTCTTTTTTTAGACGTGAATTTTCAAAACAGTCTTCAAAGTGAAAGTTTTCAGAGAGCGTGGATCAGGGGAACAATACCAGAGGCAACAAACATGAATATTTTAACAAAAGCGACCTTTTAATGGTGATGCAGGAAGTCCACAAAAAAAAAGAGAAACAAAGCAAACGTTAACATGACCTGAACTGAGTAGAAGTGGTTTGAAATAAGAAATGTCTCAAACAGTGTAACTGACAGATAAGACGCAGACATTGAGGAGTTAATAAGGCACAGCTGGAATCAATCAAGGAGTATTCACAGTAAGACACATGGAGAGTTCAGCAGCAGGACCACGGGAGAGATAGTTCACATCAACTAAGGCCTTGTTTACACGACAACGTTAAAAAAACACATTGTTTTTGCATTTTCATTTTAGAAATGTTTCGCATTTACATGGTGATGTTTAGAAAATCAAATCTGTTCACAGAGAAGTGGCTAACATGCTTAAAAGTATTTAGATTTTATGTAGTGCATCTTAGGTGCAGTTGATTGTTTTTTTTGTATATGTTCTATAACGGATGACTCTTAACTAGGTCCCAGGAGAATACACTGCAAATTATTTGGCACTTCCTAAGCTTTAAAATCTTATTTTTACCTTTAAAGATTAATTGTCTTTTTTTAAAAGTTATTTACTCATCTTAAGTCCTTGCTTTTACAATATAATGTTTAATCTAGATATAACAATCTTATTTCAAGATTTCTCATAAAGTAACATTTATAAGCATGAATGAACAGATGATTTCACTAGTTTTAGCAATTTTCTTCTCAAAATTCTTGTTTTTACTTTTTATTTGAGCTACTCTTTTGTCTATGTACTCCGAGTCATGACACTTTAGAGGCAGCCATTGTTGTTATTGACTATCTAAGAAGTATTTACTCAGGCTGTGGTGTGTATAGATAGTCGCAAGAGTTTTAAAAAGCTGGTTTTAAACGGAGACAGAGTCCAAGCATCTTCAAAATGTTCCATCGTGGAAGATGTTTTCAAAAGGTTCTGTTTTCAGTGGGTCCGAACACCGTTGTCATGTAAACACCCAAAAAGCAAGACAGACATTGAACCTAAAACCAAACATGAACTTAAACATCTTCACAGCCACAAATTAAAACATGAACTGTGCAAAGCATCAATTAAACATGAAACCTGAACATAACATCAAGCATAACATGAACCATAAGCAGACACAGCAGTTACTGATATAAACCCCAACATGATGGAAGCAACATGAAATAAGAAACAGGTGAGTTGATATGAATGGACTGATATGGCTAAAAACATGTCAGGCCTGTCTGACCAGACCACAACTAGATCACTAAAAGACAATGCAAAGAAACGACCTGTCCATGAAAACACGTTATCTGTTAAATCATTAAAATGCTAATGGCCAGACATGAAACGTTAACAATAACAAAAATAACAACCGCAACAACATGGAAAGATGTAAAAGTGTTGGAATCATGAGGACACAAAACATTTAAAAACAACTGAGAAAACAAATTACTAAGACATAAGATTCAAGATTCAAAGTGTTTATTATCATATGCACAGAAAAGTAACGCATTTCCCTGTACATTTCTTTCTTTTCTGAAAACACTGAATGCCACATAAAATTAAACAAGAAATATAAAAACTATAACAATCTAACAGTGGCATGCCAACACAGAGCAATACAAATATAACCTATATATTAAACTATGCAAAAATACAATGACATTAACAAGTGTTATATGCAACACAATTTATGATACAAATAAGACACCAAACAAAACATAACCGTGACAAAAGTGAGAACACAACATTTAAAGCTCATCTTGGTTTCAATGAGGTCTTAACAAAATACAATCAAGGAAGTAACAACAGAGTTTGAAATGAGATTATTAGTATAATAACAGACAGAGAAAAAGAAGAAAATGCACCGTGGCTGCAAAGACCGAAACTAAATAAAGAATATAGGAGAGAACATTATTACTCACATTTACGTAAGACCAGCAATAAATGCATCGATAACAACAGAAGTCCAACCCAACTGATGCAATCTCAAGGAGATGGAAGCTGTTTAAATATAGGGGAGGATAGATATATAATATGGATGTGCAGTCTATGCTGGTCAGCAGGAGCCATGAACACAAAGACGTGGGGATATTTATCCGCTCCTGTGTGTCTGCATTCACAGCACTGAATCAATTGGGATGGGCCTCATCATGACTATTATATCTGTATATTGCTATTTCAACCAATTCTTATTCAACTTCAGTCAAGTGGCAAGTGTTTAAACACCCACTATAAAACATTGCTGTTTCTATTCCGAAATAGTTCTAACAAGTTTCCTCTAAAATCTTTGGGTCGTGTTAAAAGATGTATCTTTCCCCTGATTGGACATATCATACTGACTACTGTTGGCATTTATATTGCCCTCTATCTTGACACAGTGCTTTTGAAATGCATCCCCAAATCATGATGCTGCCACCGCCATGCTTCACATTGTGGTTCTTCTGTCCTCTGCTGTGGCCTGTGCGTTATGGCACCATCTGTTGGATGTCTTGTAGCTATTGATGATGCGCGTGCCATATTTGACCATGCAGCTCGGATATAGTTTTGATACATAACTCTGTTATAATATAATCCAGCACAATGAAAATATTGGTTTGCTGTAAAATTGACTGGAATCACTTGTGGCTGCCCAGAAGGGAAACTTTAATTCGAATGTATTCATTCAGAGCGTTATTTCAAAATGGAAATGTTTTTGGCCTTTTAGATTTCCTTGTGCTCTGTATGTACGTGTGTGTGCGTGCGTGCGTGTGTGCATGCCTACGACTTTTTAAAACTGTTAAAATAAAGAGAAATTGCTGCTACAAGTTTTAATACCATTAAAAAAAAAAGAACAAACTTGACAAACAAAAATCTTCAAGCCACTGACAGTGGGTGCACTCTATACCGAAGAAAGGAAGTGAGAAGAGATGAATAGACATATTTTATTAATCCACTTGAGGAAATTACCTCTCTGCATTTAACATATTAATCCTATTCATAGTTACCTGTCAGCAGTGGGCTTCCAACCTGCTAAACTCACAACACAAGTGTGCTTCTCTAACATTTAGACCACCACAATGACATTACACACATGATATTACAAAATCATATCCTGTTAATATTTCAATAACAAATAAATCATGTAAAGCACACAATAGCTATAATACAAAATAAATACTGAAGAAACGCAAATCCCTACATATATATTATGATGCCATATGTATGAGCAAGAGATAGATAGATAGATAGATAGATAGATAGATAGATAGATAGATAGATAGATAGATAGATAGATAGATAGATAGATAGATAGATAGATAGATAGATAGATAGATAGATAGATAGATAGATAGATAGATAGATAGAGCTTTATTGTCATTCAGTACATTTGCTGGCAGGTGCATACAAGAATAAAAAAGACGTGAAAACTAATACTGACAATAAATGGCTAAAATATGGTTTATCATAGATAAATATAGCTTGTAAACAAAATACTACAAAATTCATATACGAATACCTATAAACCACTTGTAAAGCCATTTGTATTCAAATGTTGAAATGAAACTTGACACAAAAGTGACTTGTGAATGTTTCATGAATATAATGAATACAAATATGTGGGACTGTTTAAATAATTTAGCAGTATATACCACTACTACTACTCCTACTACCACTAATAGTCTACATTGTGGTGGTACATTTTATTCTATTTGTGACTTTGAGGAGTTTTCTGGATAAGTGATCAATTTGTTCAATGTGTTGAAGTTCAATTGCCAATTGCCACAGTTGTAACTCGCTCGGATGTCTCCTCAGATGTTTGGCTCAAAGAAATGATCTTTCAATGCAATCAAAAGAAACTACTCGAATCATGTTGCTGATATCAATAAAATCAAAGAGGCTGAAGAACTGTGACACTGTAAAGAACAAATATGGAGATTAACAGCATATTGCGTCTCAGGCAGTTCGAAATCTGCAATAATGATTTTCATAGATTAAAATGTGATATTTTAGATCTGAAGGAAGAGATTTCGTCTGAATCCGAGACCTTTTTTTTCCTTTTCAATTTCCTCCTAACACCCCCGTAAATCAGGGGAGGCAATTTGAAACCACAACCAGCGGAGGAGGTCTTTGCCAGTTATTCATGGTAGGGAACCAATCAACATGCAATAGTGAGGTATTTAATGGAGACAATCAGGGGGCTGAATAGAAATTTGAAAATGCATAAAGTGGTAAAGTAGTGCCTCAAATACACCAGGAGATTGACAGCCTGAAGCCGAATGAGTCAGGCAGGGTACTAATGTCTGTCCTGTCATTTGGCCTTCCCTTTTAGTGGGCTCCATCTCTCTGCCCATGTGGGACTGAGTCTGACTGACAAGCCACTGACATTTACAATCTCTCGGCCTCAAAGTGTGGACAAGCCTGCCCATATCGAAATATGATCGCTTTGGATGGTCAGAGTTATCATTAGTAATTTAAAAAAAAAATATATATTTCTCACAATACATAAAGATATTACTGCATGTTCATGATGTTCTGCTGATAGTGTGAGCTCTTTCAATTGGTCTCCTGTCGGCTTTCACAGTTTTGCCGGATAACTTTTCCGTCCAAGGTCACTGGAGAATACTATCCTTTGGCGAGGTGGAGATTAAATGAATGCAAGGAAAAGCTGATGCTGAGTATTTGTCGATCTACGCTGAAGGTTTTTTTTTTCTTTCATTCTGTTATTGTTTTTGTTGTTTGACCAGGTCTTTGTACCTCAGGCATTTTGAATAAAATCTTATCGGCTATGAAAGAAAGGATAGAACATGCAACCTGCAATATTATGAGGAAACTTTCCCATTATTTTTCATATAAAGCTATCGGACCTTTAAAGAAAACAACCTATATGTTATATGTACTTTAACTGTAAGCTGTTTGTCTTGGATTGTATGTTGGAATAAAAGCACGGTCCTCTGTGACACCTAATCACAAAGCGGAGAAATGTTGCTAGGAGACTTTATGTCCAGACAAATGGCAGACTAATAGGCACTGAATTATTCAGTATCAGTACTGGAGGTGATGCAGTTAAGAAAAGTTATATCAGCATGGAAGGCTCATATTCTAGCCGAGACCTTTGCGAGCGTTTGGAAATGGGCTGCATCGCGGAAGGTTCGGGTGCATCCATTTATGTGTAATATTTCCTCACCTTCATCCTTTTGCGGGTACTCATCGAAGGGCATGCAGACGGAGGCGCCCCTGTGTTTTCCACGCTCTCTTCTCGTTTCCAGACCGCCGCTCAAGCTATACCATAGTGTATGCACAGACCCTTCCCATTGCAGTGGCACAAATTAATCTGCACCAGCTGAATGCCTGCAACAGACCTCATACTGTAGAAGGGCAGAAGCATTTATTTCTTTTCTTCATGTATGGAAACATGTCATTTGGAGTCATTCTCAATTTATTTTCTTGTGAAACGATACTGTTTTGTTTTTTTTAACCAGACAAGTAAACATTTGGCAGTGCTTTAACAGGATAAAAATAAATGCTGCTGATGTAATTGACAGATACTGGATGTATATGTGGTTTTACACTGTAATTCACACTACTCAGATGAGTCTACCTCAGGACAAGCTATTGAATTGTGTTTGTTGTGAGGCAGCACTTACTGCCTGTTTCTATAAGTAGAACTGAAAGGAAATAGCTTGTGGCATTTTTCAGGAAAATAACAGAATGCAGACATTTTGAAAAATACAGCTTAAGGGCTTTTTTCTTTTCTAAGGGTCACAGTCTGGAAGGGGAAGTCTTTAATGTGTTCAGGCAGTTGCAGGTGAAGGTGAAAGGACAGGACATTTGTTGTAGGCGGGCTGGCATCGCTATGATTTGCCATTAGCGCAACAAAAACATTTGATTGCCCTTCATCTCTGTTGAATGAACAAATTCAGGAATTAAATGCTCCAGTATTGGCATTCAAACTTAAAATAAATAACCTGGTATCAAAAACTGAACACGCTGTGCAACAACATAAACAGCATTTAATCAGCAATGTATGGGGGTCTGCTACAGAAATCTGCACTCAGCATGAGGTCAGAGTTTTCTTTTGCTTTCATGACAACAGGTAATGGGTTTTGCAATGGACGTGTTTGCTGTAGTTCTTTTTTTTATGTACCAATGCAGCAAATTATTCTCTATGAGCAGGTTCACTGGAAAAAAGTAGTTATGTCCTTGATTTTGACAATTACACATTCTGTCTTTGACTATTCATCATACATTTTTAAGGTTGTATACATTTTGAAACATTGATATAATTACCATAAACAAACGACGATCACCGAGGAAACTGGCAGGATTTCACAACATTTGGCATGGACTGGATTTCCACAGACCCTGTTTAAGCCAAGCCAGAGAAACGACTGCTGCTCAACCCGTGTTTACAATTTTATAGCTTTGGCAAAACGTTGCTTGCAGTGGACAAAGAAACAGTTTGACTCCCAATATTGTTGCTTCAGACAGAATATGAATTAGCACTATGTTGTATCTAGAAATCAAAACCAGGCCGATGATTGAAGTGTGACATCTCCTCACTGCAGTCAAGAGAGGGTCTCCTCTTAAATCAACCATGTAATGTAATAAAATACACCGATAACGGCAGAAATAAAGTGGGAGTAACATAACTGTGGTACAGAGTGGTTACTACCTTTCATAGTGAGAACATACTTTCCGGGCTTTGAGCATTTCTATGTGTGGTTTGTATGTTCTCTATGTGCATTTGTCAGTTTCCCTGTCACAATCCAATAACATGCATTTGAGGTTTTTACAGCTACTCTTAACTGTTTATGAATTAGTGTTTGTGATAGTCTCTGTACTACATACATATATACAAGTCAGAATCCATATCTGGTGTGTTCGACTGCTGTACATTTATAAGGGGAAAAAAAGGAGAAGGAATTTATTGCAGAACCAGGCTATACCTCTGTAACCACTGCCAGATTTTTTCCTGATTGCACCAGGAAAAGACAATTTGCTTGGCTGGACTCAGACTGTATATAGCACCACTGGATCACTGCTGTAGAAGCTATTAAGACGTGGTTTCCCCTCTCAGCCAAAAACACCAATATCTTCCCATCTGCCAGAGAGATAATAAATGCCACTTTCCTGCATGAAAATGTATTACGTTAGATTAATGGCCAAGTTTCATGGCCTTGCAGCTTGCATTAAATTTCACAGTTACACTATTTTTGTCTGCCCAGTTGTACACTTGAAATAAAACAATTTGGTAAGAACGATCTCAGTTAAATGTCGGTGTGACGACATTTCAACCACATGACTTTACTGACCCGCGGATGGACTATCCAACCCAGGGGGAGTATACTGTGGATACGTCGGAGGCTCTGTCATCAGTTCGTCCCTTAAGGGCTGGTGGCTGTGGCAAATCGAGCAGTTGGGGTGATGGATGGCCTCTGACATGATGTATAGCTGCTGCTTTCTTCCCACAGGCCTGCATGGGTTGTGTTTGGTCAAGTGACCTCCGCTTCCTGTGCATCCTGGCTCGTCCCTGGAGCCCCAATCTGCTGTCTGGGTGTAAATATGATCCATGGTGCTACATGGCAGATGCTGACGGATGGGACTCATTGTACAAAGGACAGAAATAAGATTCTTTAAGGTCTGTTCTGGCAGAGTTTGCACTGAGTCCTCTCAGTCCTCCGTGGAGGTGGGAGTCTCTGTGTTTGCTCAACAAATAAAAAGATCTTTGCACTGCATATATTCGAAGTAAAAAAAAAAAGGACATATGTGATAAATATTTTATAGGGTGGCGTAATTATATCATAGGAGGGAAAAATATGTATTTGGTTTGCTCCAACCTCCTTGTTTGTCAAAACTTGCCATTTAGATGTGGATGCATCTGCAGCAAAACACACTTTTTTGGAAAACCCTCAACCTAAAAGTCCACTAATGTCATTCCTAGCACCACGCTTTTTGTACTCAAACCTTTAACCGCCCAGCACTTACATGTGGATATCAAATATGTAAAGTATGCCATCAAGCAATTTTATGATTATTACTTTTGCTGCTATGCACACAGTTCATACCTCATCGCTGCATAATGGGTCACTGAACTTCCATAACAGAGAGAAGTGCCAGGCGCTGACACAATACATTTTCCCCTCGCTATAGCCACTCCGGTAAATACACACACTGAGAAATTAGATTTGGCAGGTCATTCAACTCTCCCCCCGGGGAACTGCAACTTTGCAACTGCAAGGATTTTTTTTTGTTGTTGTTGTTTTTTCTTTTTTAGCTCAAAAATAAATATTTCACCTCAAATGCTGATGTGAATT
>OMNM01039314.1:0-12682 GCA_900302745.1 Parablennius parvicornis | reverse complement strand
TTAACATACTATTATATATTATGTATTATATAAATAACTGTATAGGTTTTAGTATTTGATAATGTAAACAGAAAGCAACTGTACCACAAAAAGAATACAAAAATATTTGAGATGTGGACAGTGTTCAAGCATATGTGGGCTTCACTGAGCCACATATCATTTTCTTGCTCCAAAACAGTGATCATTTATCAATTAGAGCATTCCCTTTCTGCATTCTTCACCCTCATTCATGCCACTCTCACATTTATCACTTGTGGTCACACAGAAGCTCTTATCACTTTCATCATTTATTCCTCAACAAAGCCAGCTCACTTATGTATTTTTGTGCACACAGCATCCATTTGTGCAGCTATGCGAACCTGCATTTAATTGCTATGATTTGCTGACGATTAGAGAGGACAACACAGATTTTGTCGTTACATTACTACTCACTGCCAGAACCCGACAGTGGTTTCCAGGGAAACTAGAAATGTGAGGCTTTTCAATAGACACTGCCACAGCCACAGCCTAAAGAGCGAGGGCTGCCTAAGATAGATTCTTCTAGAGGCAAACCTGTAGCCTCTGCTATCACTATCAATCAAGAGGAGAGATGTTCGGGAAGATGTTGGTTTCTATCATCGGTGAGATTTGTGATGTTTGACCCAAATCTGAGGGAGAGTTGTGATGAAGCTTCACTCGGACTGCTGAGGTATGTCACAGGCTTGTGATCTTTTCTTTCTTCTCTTTTCTCCTTTCTTTTTTTGTTTTGCAGTTATATTTGTGTGTCATGTTAAAGTGCGACGACTGCTCTGGAAACAGAGGCATGCTCCTAGTGTTATGTAAAATGAGACAAAAGGAGAAAGCAAGCATATATGAAACTGATGTATTTTTATCGCAGAATGATTTGACAAGGGATCTGTAAAGATGTGCTTATAAAAACTCTACTTGATCTATCATTTTTAATAAATATGATTCAGTGCTCGAGTTAAAGTACTTATGTCAGTTAACACTATCCAGACACGAAAATATGACACGCAAACAATTTTCATCAGGTAGTAGCCGTGATGTAACTTGGTTACATGTGAGTGTTTGGACACTTGGCATTAATTTTGCATGACAGAGTATTTTTATCACAACAACAAAATGTGGTTTTGTTATCCACTCCTGGTCTGGCTTGTTTCTGATTATGATTTGCACAAACAATGTGTCTCTGCTATTTTATGCCTTGCAGGTAATTCTTTGCACTTTAATGATAGACAGAATGGGAAGTCTAAAAGATGAGATGAGAGGTCTCAGAGAGGACCACCAGCCTTGTGAGAAGACAGATGACGGAGTGTCCACGGGAGTTTCAGACATCGACAAAGCACCCGAAGGACATCACCTACACACTGGTCATGAAACAAAAACCGAAGGGGAATTTCTGCCAGAAGAACACATGAATACCAGCGCCAGCATAGAGAGAGACAAAAACCCTACATCCAAAGATCAAGTGCTCTCAGGAGGGGACGGTGCAAATGTTGATCAATCAGACAATAAACAAGACAAAGACTGCATTCTGACTGATGAAGGTGATGAAACAATAACAGCATCGCATAATAATGCAACAGTTGCTGTTGAATTTTCGAGTGATGGAGGTGAAGGTGCTGACCTCAAGAAGGATGAAAACATAAGTTACCCCAAAGAAAATAACACCGATCTTGATAATATCTTGGTGCCTGTGCCATCTACTCCAGACCCTTCAGACCCACGCTCGCCTGCTCCCTTTGGGCAACAACACATGCGCACACAAGTGAGCCTGGAGGTGGTCCAGTGCTGCTCTGTGGCCACCAGCCCCATGACTCCTCCAGAGGGTAGCCATTCCTTCTTCTTCCCAAGTTCTTTTGGGAAATTTGGTACTGTGGATGCTGTCACTAAGGATGCCGAGTTGCAGGTGGGCCAGAAAGTGGAGTTCTGCTCTGTTGCCACGTCTCCCATCCCCATGACCCCGAAGACTCCAGCTACCACAGCTTTCCCCGAGCTTATCGGGAGAGAGACAGCGCCGAAGGACGAGAAAGCCAGAAAAAGTGAGGAGAAGCCGGAGAGTGTCCAACAACAGAGCTTTGCCTCATCAAAAAATCCAAAAGAAAATGAGTCAGAAATAACTGGAGCTTTGAAAATTCGCACATCAAAGGAACTTAGTGAAGTCTGTAACTCGAATGTATCTCCAGACACCACAACCAATGGTACAGCTTCTGGATTAATAGATTTACAGGGAACTGTGGGAGATAGTCATCAGCAGTGTAAGCAGCCACGGATGGGGAGTTTGGATCAAGACATAACCATCTTGGTCACACACTATGTCAACAATGAGGAGGAAGAGGAGGAGGAAGAAGAATCATCTTTGTACTTCACTGAAGCAGACATGGCAAAAATAGATGAAACTGAAGAAGAAGGAGAAAACAGCAGCAATGTAAAGAAGCAGACCGGAAAGGAAACAATCTCCACAGAAACAATTGATGGCGTAGAAGACGTCTCAAGTACAAACAATCAGCACAATGAAACTGAAGGTTCCTCTGATCCTGCAGATCAACAATCAAAAACATGCAAGGATTGTGACAATTCTGAGATCAAAGAAAACAAATGTGAAGAGTTGAGCGATGTCTCTGTAACAAAACCCCTCGTTCCTGAATCACCAGCGCCCTTCGGCTGTCACAATATCCGCACACAGGTGAGCCTGGAGGTGGTGCAGTGTCAGTCTGCAGCTACCAGCCCCATGACCCCCCCTGAAGGAGACCAGGCCTTTTGCTTCCCCAGCTCTCTTGGAAAATGCACATCGGTGGGTACAGAGATGAAAGATACTGTGATACAGGCAGTGGAATTTCGCTCTGTTGCAACAGCGCCCATGACCCCGAGGACTCCCACCACCATGACTTTTCCTGAAGTCAGAAAAGACAAAAGCATAGAGGAGAAAATAGTGGAGGAAGAAGAGGGTGCAGAGGAGCAGGATGATGAGAAGAAAGATGAAGTTGTTGAAGAAAAGGAGAAAATAACTGAAGAAAAAAAAGTGGAGGCAGCCGAGGAGGAGGCAAAAAACGAGGCAACGAGCCACCAGGAGAATGAGGAGGACAAGTCCGAAGAGCCAGTGCAAGAGGTGAGCTGGGATGAGAAAGGGATGACATGGGAGGTGTACGGGGCTGTGGTGGAGGTGGCCGTGCTGGGCTCGGCCATCCAGAAACACCTCGAGAAGCAGGTGAAGAAGCAAAAGATGCAGGCCACACTACCACCCCCTCCTCCGCTCAACCCCTCGGCCACACCCCTCACTGCTGAGCCAATCCAGAAGGGATCTGGCTCAGGTAAGGGCCGGGCGGGGAAGCGGGGAGACAAGGAGGGGAAAGTAGCCCGGCGCAGAAGAAACCCCTTCCGCCAGCTGATGGAGAACATGCAGCAGCCAAACTGTTGCTCCAGAGCTCACACCACTGAGTGACAAGAGACGAGCTGTCTCGAGGGAAGTGAATGAAATCTGTGCTGGGACATCACCCGGCATGCTCAGTGGATGTGATAACGCTCGCTCGTTCCTTGAAGCATCACATTGTCTCGACAGTGTGAGGGCTGAAGCTCCTCCTCATGCAAGACATTCAAGCACAAAAGTGTTTAATACATAAAATATTAATCACTAAAAAAAAAAAAAAAAAAACAGCCATATAATTCTTATTAGATTTGCTGTGTTTGGTTTCTTTTCAGCTCGTAACTTTATCTGTTTCATTGATTTGCCATGATGTCTCTCTAACGTATTAATTGACTCCATGTTCGAAAAATGAAAGTGATGGATGAATGTGATGATTCTGATTGAATGTTTTACATGCAGGCCATTCACAGTCGACCACTGAGTCATTTTGCTATTGATGGGTTTTTTTTCTTTCCTTTTTTTGTACACCTCAGACAATATGAAGCCATGGCAACCAGTTTTCTCTCTCCAGGTTACTAACAAGCTCTGCAACAGACAGATAATAGTTGAGATTGTTGATCCACGACCCTCTGTGGCCTGCTGATACCATGCGGTGGTGATTTTTGCCTCAGTGAGTAGAATGTATAAACTTTAGAAATGATCTAAATGTTGCTTTGATCAGGTTTTGAGAGGAGTCCCAGCCATTGATGCAGGCTTTTGTGTCTTATAATCTGCTTTTAGATTCAGCAATGTGTTTTGACTTGTTTGTATTGTGAAGAGTAAAAAAAAAAAAAAAAAAAAAAAAAAATTACCTATGATGTGCACAATCATCTTTTCAGCAAAACAATCAACTCCTGATATCAGAGTATTTTTAGCCATTACTACTTAGTGTATTTTTATGCGATGGTAAGTGACACAATTGTAAATAATGTGATGGAAATTTGATCAGATGTGTTTTCATTCCGATGTTATTAAATTGTCGGTGATGTTGGGTGTTCATGCATTGACTTCTACATATGAAATGATTACATGACATGGAATTAGCATTAGAAGAACTTGATTTTATTCACAGATTGCACATGTTATACATTCATGCCGTTGTCAGTGAACAGATCTCCTGCTTGCACGAAGATTCAAAGTCCCTGTTGCATGATGGTTTATTCCAGTAAACATTGACAAATGAAACTGGAACACAAATTTGATGGGCACGCAGTCATAAATAGGGAATTCCTTTTTTTTTTTCTTTAACATTTTCATTCACTGCAGCAAAAAAAAACAAACAATCAATATCTGTAAATGTAACTTTTAATACAATTGATTTAATGGAAAACGAAGTCGTTTTTAAAGTGTTGCTCAACACAATATTAAAGTTCAAGTGATTCCTGTGCCACAAACAATTGTTTGTGCTTACTTTTCCATTTTACACTGTGGATTATGACTTCTATACACAAGAGTGTTTGACATTTTTCAGAAATAAACTGTTTTCTTGCCAAACGTTTTGATGAGAGTTGTGCTTTTATTCACATACCTCCGAGGGCGAACAGCTAAAAAAGAAGGGACTGGATGAAAACTGTTTTTTAGATATCGATTCAACAATTCTTCTGACTGTTGGACAAACAATATGAATCTGGATCTGGTTCAAAGTGACACTCTATAATATCAGTATGTTTTATTCATGGCGTACCACCTCCAATATTTGGTTTTCTCTTTGTTGCTTTCTTTTTCCTTTCTTCAAATAAATGTTTTGATGAAGTAATTCACCGCTTCAAGAAATGTGAATCGAGTGTTTTCTATGATCAGGACTAATGTTCATAACGAAAGACTACATAAATAGGAGATTTTTTTTTCTCTATTCAGCAGTGGTAATAGGGTTGATTTGGCATGTTTGTGTCTCTCCCATCACCATTTACATCACAGGTCTGTAGTGTTAAATGCCGGGTTGGTGATACCCTTGAGAGATCTGTCTGAGGTTTTCCTCTGGCCCCGATGTGCCAGTGCTTCTCCTAGCGACTCAATGTACTCTGGGGGGCTGTGATTATCTTCATCTTTTGCTTCTTCGATCATCAGCTGATGGAAGTGAAGGAAGCAAGTTTTAAAAAAGACTTTATTTGAATGTTCAGGAGTGCAACTGAAGGCAAATATCAACAAGTGGGCTTACCATGTTGACTTTTGTGCCCTTTCCAGGAGAGGTCATGTCATCGTTGTAGTCCAGGGAGTTCAAGCTTGGATGGAGAAATAAAAAAAAAAAAAAAAATGAGATGAAATGTATCTGTAAACATAAGCCAATGGGCTGCAACAACTTGATGTGAGGACAATGACCCCCCCAGATTATTATGTTGTCACACATGAGCTGTGTACCGTGAGCCACACTATTCAGATAAGTTTCTGAAAGGACATTGAAGACTATCGATCACATCACAAAGAGGTTTTTTTTTTACCTGACTTTATCCACGTCTAAACTCTCATCATCCAAGTCGAGGGCGATGGATGATTCGATGTTGAGGTTGAGGACAGGGTTAGCACTGTAATAGATGATACACAAACATTGTTGTGAGGTATGATTTCAAGATGTGGCCATCCATTAATCGGCTTTATAGTGAGTGCTTCCTTCTTACCCCTCCTGAGTGTACTTGTTGGTCCCAGGTACAACAGCACCACCTTTCTGGTTATCAGAAATCACCATGGAAGCAGACTTCATGGCATTAGCAGCCTTCAGCTTCCTCTTGAAACTGTCATGACAAATTTGGTGTTTAGTACATAAATGTAGTGCATTTTACACATAATCAGAACAAAGTTGCATTGAAGAAAACAGTTCTTGTGGCCTTAAAAAGGGAATGTGTGTTCTTACCTCCTGCGAGTGCACAGCAATGACGTGGTGAGGACAGCCAGAACAACGATGAGGCCCACAACCATCCCCAGCAGGATGTATTGCACAAGGTTCACCTCAGGTTCCTCCCCGGAAGACTGTCCCTGAAGCAGGAGTAAGAATTATACTCTCAGCATTGCATAGCTGATGGCAGGTGCTAAAAGTTTCAACATTTAAATGCACTAATTCATTGATTTCCCTCTTTTTTTTCTTTCTGAAGAGCGAGTCACACAGTGGTGCAGCGACAAGACTCTGATTTGATTAGTTTACCTATGAATAGAAATCAAATAAACTGAATTTGACAGTATGTGACACTGTCACAAAATAAAACTGAAATCATTCCCACTCACAATGTATTTGAGGCCGAGCTGTACCAGGCGAGGATAATATTCAGGACTGGAGAGCATAATTGTCACTTCGTCAGAGGTGAGGGCCGTCCCGTTGAAGTATACAAAATAAGCCTCAATGATTGTGGATTCTGAAGCCCTGAAAAAGGAACATAAAACGTACACGCTGACACCCAAAATAAAAATCCATCATAAAAATTAACAATTATAGGTCCAAAATCAAGTTAGCGTTATGCTGCTGCATTTATGCTCAAACACTGAGGATCACATAGTTTATCTCCAACAACTTAATTTTGTTTACATGAGCACTGGCGCCATCTAGTGAAAAAATTAGTGCTTGAATGGAAATAAATAGCAGGGGGCCACTGTTGAGTCCTTTTTGATTTCAATCAGGCCAGATAAGTTAAATGAATATATAGACACCTAGATGTACCAAATTAATTTGTCCTCTTGTTTTGGTGTGGAGATGTAAGAGTACTTCCTGAAAATGTCCACAATGAATGTGAACTTGATACAAAACCTGTGATAAGAAACTTAAAATATGTTTTAAAAGACCAATCTGGAATCATATCAGCCACGGTGATTCTCTCCACACCCCTGCTGGAAACAGATTCATGCTACTCTTCTACCATAAAGAAAACTGAGAGCATTGGGCACTTTTAATAAAAAGAAAAAAGATGTAATTTTTGTTTTCTTTGTACACTTTGAAAGGTCTTCCCACAGGCCAGATTAGGCACCCTGGTGAGATGGTTTTGGCCCACAGACTGTATGTATGTTTGACACTCTTGTTTTAAAGCCACCATCAGCTTTTGGTTTTCATGTGTTTTTTAGCTATAGGATGAATTACATTGATGATTTGGTTTGAAAAGATACTTACCTGGTTGCTTCTTCAGTTACGGACCTTTGTGCAACAATTTGAACTTCAGTCTTAGTGGCATCCATGAGAGTCCTGGAAAAATGATAGCATTAACATTTTTAGCTATTCACTTAAGAAACAGACAACTGAAAATCTTCTAATCATCAGTTAACAGACTAAAACGTCACAGTGAGAAGAGAAGCACCTTCGAATCTCATTCAGCTTTTGTTCAACCTCCAATTGAGAAAGTGCAAATTCAAGTTCAACCTTGTAGGATCCGTCAACCATGAAAATCTGCAACATAACAACAAGATAAGATTAAACAGTGGCTGCAGCTGTGATAATCTATTTCTGTCAAGCACGGGTTCAGTTGATCATCAACACAAGAGTAGAGATTTTAGACACTCACTTCCAGTGTGCTGGTGGAGAAGAGGCCTCCGGTATCAGTTGCAGTTACAGTTACCAAATACTTCCCTTGCAGCGACATATCAAGCCCTTCAGTAGTCCTGTGGCAATTTGAAAAGATTATAGATTAGGATGACAAGCTACTCCGTGTGTGTAATCCCCCACAAATCACTTCAAACAAAAGTCTTAGAATGTGCTCAGAAAAAATCTGATGAAAGTAACAAAAAGCACTCACTGAATAATCCCAACATAAGTGTCCTGTTGCTGCGTGGTTATGGCCTCAAACAGCAACCTCGTGCTTGTCACCTCATCATTTAGGTCTTGAAGTTGAACGGTTATCACTTTGAACTCAATCTGCCTGTTAACTCCTGAGTCGAGATCCAATGCCTGAAAGAGAGACGATCTAAATATCACAGATCGCAGTGATGACCTGAAACACTCAACGTTTGTTTTTCACTCATACTCACAGTGACTTTTGAGACTGATGTCCCTTGACTGGCAGTTTCTGACACCACAACTACAGTCCAAAAATAAAAGCTTGGCATTAGATCCACACAGTGTCACACATGTGAAAAAAAGTGCCCCATATGTGTCGACTGTAACTGTCACTTTTAAAAAAAAACTTCAATTTTATTGGTTTTATGAGAGCAATTAGTTAGTATGCATTGTTGTGAAAGGTAATGGTAATACTGTCACATGTAATTCCCAAATAGACCTTTCACTGATAACATAAAACTACATTGAATAACTTTTTACTGTTTACTCTGTTTACTTTATTTCCAAGATGCTTCTCCAAATTAGAAGTGTGGAAAAATCTGAGAAATTAGCGAACTTGTGTTTCCAAATCCGTAAATTACCAGGGTCAGCTTTTTTTTTTTTTTTTTTTTTTTTTAATCGAAGAAGACTGAAAACATAGTTTAATGAGTATGTAGACTCACCAAATACGGAATCTGAGGAAATGAATTGTGGAGCATTGTCATTGATATCTTCGATGTTGATGACTATCTCTCCTGTAAAAAGATTAAAAGACAGACACAGTGAATAAATGTGTGCTTGCGGTAAGTATTTATATGTTGTTTTTCTTTGCCACACTTAATGTTCTGTCTGCTTTTCTGTGTACTGACCTGGTGTGACACTGTTGTTCTCTCCCTTCTCTGTGAAAATGTCCACCACCTGAGCAGTCATCACCGCCTGATCACACTGTTCATAATCAATTATCTGCTCTGGGTGGACTCTGATCTCCCCTGTTGGATCGAGGCTAAACCAGCTACAGGCTGTCATGGAGTTGTTGCATCTGCATTTGACCGATTCCAACTCATAGACCAGTGAGTGGTTCCCATCTTTGTCGAGTGCTATGAATCTGCCGACAGCCTCGCTGATGGTGGTGTTCTCCTTCACTGATAAGGCCACCGATGGCTGAAACTCAGGCCTCTCATCATTCACATCCAACACATCCACTTCTACCATCGCTACTGCTTTCTGCTGCTCCAAATCTGCCGCCTCAATCCGCAGTGTGAATTGTTTCAGTTCACTCTCAAAGTCCAACTCAACGTCGGGGTCTACCATGATGTGTCCATTGTAGACTCCATCCCCTGCAAAGGTTCGAATGATGAAGCTTGCGAAGCTTCCATCGATGATGCTAAAGGACACACGATTGAAGTTTGTGGTTTGGTCCAAGTCTCGAGCAACTACCTCACCCACAAACGCTCCTGAATGAAGTGAAAACAGCAAATTATATTTCTGCTATACTTTGTGTAACAACAGCTTAAAAGCTTTAACAGGTGAAGTACTTGCCTTTCTCTCCTTCTTTAACAGAGAATTTGTAAGAAGCGTTTATAAATGTTGGCGTGTTGTCGTTGACATCCTGTGGTGCATCGCAAGAAACAATGTCATCATTTTTTTCATGCGTTGTGGCAACATCAGTTGCAACGTGGCACAGAGATGGTGTAAGACCTACCTCGACGTTGATGGTAACTATGACAGAGTTGGATCGTTTGGGTGTACCATTGTCAGTAGCTGTCACAGTGAGCTCAATCCTCCCATTTATCTCTGGATCCAGGGCTTCACGATCGAGTGCACTCCTGTTTGTTAACACTCCAGTGTCGGCGTTGATGACAAATAAATCACTGTATTTGCTCGGTACGATGGCATACACTATTCGGCTGTTCTCTGTGTTGGGCTCATCTGAATCCGTTGCCTGTCCAAAGAGGGCACATCATAAACTTTAGTGCTGCAACAAATGCGTTGAAGTCTTCTCCAATTTTTTTTTTTTTTTTTTTTTTTTTTAGCTTTTAAAATCCAAGACAGACTTTAAAGTCATGCTCTTCATATACAAAGAAACCAAAACTAGGATTGGAGGCAGAGCTTAGTTGCATTTGACAAGGCAAACACAGCCTCTCCTTTTAAGATCAGAGTTTCAGAGTTGAAAACTTCCTATCAATAAAGCCTATAATTGTAGCTGACTCGAATCACCCCGAACCTTTTTCATGGGTAGGCTTCTGCAGGTTTAGACTTCTGGGAGGCAAATTGTTGCAGAGAGACCTTTCCTCTCTTTGTTCTCTTTGCTTCAGTCATCATTGCCTGTCATTAACTTTGAGTGTTCCTGTCTGTGCTGTATCTTCTATTTACTCTTTTTTTGTATTCTCTAGTGTTTTCATTTCAGCTGTCAAAGCTGGTTCTGCTTGAAGTTCACTTTTTGTTGTTAAAATGAAAAAGTTTACATTTTCATTACAAAGCGAGTCAGAAACCTTGTGGCATTTTAGACCAATACCTCCAGATAAAAATACTTACCTCTATCTTAACATTAAGTTGTTCCCCTTCTTTCACAAACTCCAGATAAGAGTCTCTGTTCATGACTGGAGACTGGTCGTTGATGTCAGTCACAGTGATCTCCAGAACCGTGGTTCCGATCTGTCCGGCGGTGTCTACAGCCTGGAGAGTCATTAAGTGCGCAGATCTGGTCTCCCGATCCAAAAGGGTCTTACTTTTCACATAGATTCTGCCCGTAAGTGGCTCCACATCAAAAATCGGGAGTCTGAAACAGAGGTCGAGACTGTTCAACAGTGTTTTTGCCCAATGAGAGCAAGAAGAATGCAGTGGCAGTGTGCAAGATTCCTGCAATTTGGTTACACATACATGCTGTTTGGAAGTAGTCTGTATTGGATGTTGCCTTGATCCATTGTGTCAGGGTCAGTTGCCTGGATCAAAAAATAAGAATATGCTTTATTTGACGAGCTTTATACTCTTTGATAAACTCAATGGTTTGATTGAGAGTTCAGATCATTGATGGCTTACAGTAAGAGTGGCCACTTCTGTACCAGCTTCAGAGTGCTCAGTCACATCGTACTTATATGTGTCGTTTAGAAATGTGGGACTATTGTCATTGGCATCCAGTACGCTTATAGTCACTGTAGCAGTAGAGCGGAAGCTGGTATTTTCTTTATCTATTGCAATCACCTGCCCCATGACACACACACACATAGAACACATTATACAGATAAAGAGCTCTTGAGTCATAAATATGAGAAACAGATGAAGGATGTATCTGGTCACATAGATGTGTTTTCATAGATTGTTTCAATTTCTGTACCTGCAAAACAACTCTTTGTAGTTTTTCATAATCCAGGTTTTGAAAGTCCCTGATGATGAGTTGAACGACGTTCTCTGAGAACTGACTCAGTTGAGGTTCCACAGAGAACAAGGCATTGTGTTCTCCCTCTAGAAGGAGTTCAGTGTTCACTGTCTATAACACCCACCAACCAAAAAAAAAGAGAAAGGATTTTAGTTTGATTGCTAATGCTGCTCAGAGCTTGTCACTCATTACATGCATCACAAAGAAAGTAAATGACATTTTTTTCCATTTCTCCCACCTTATCAAGATCCTTGACTGTCATGTTGATGGGAACAGTCCCCAACCGGTGTTCGAGCACCTCTCCTGTGAATTCAGTTGACTCCACACAGCTCTCACTTCCACACTTATAAAACTTTGGCCTTTCGTCATTCACGTCGACTATGTTTATTGTTACATTAGCTGTGATGCTGGCATGGACCCCATGGATGTTTTGCTTTGATTCAGTAGCCTGCAGATTAAAGTAGGAAGTAAGCATGTCTCAGATTTGTTCAGATTTGAGAAAACTCTACAAACAACAAGTCATATTCAATATATTCAAAAGAGTGGACAGTACATTCATGAGAAATAGTCATTTGAAATCAGATTTTGGCAGCACATCTCCAACAAGAACTTTGGGCAACAAAATTTGGAATAATAAGAGGTACTGTGAACATGTTTTGAGTAAAACAGCAGAAAGAGGATTTTACAAAAACAGCCTCAAGCTCATCTTAAAAACATTGTCTCTGAATCACAAATAAACACAGTGTGCTTACTTTTGCATAGTTAATCACAGGAAATTTCCTAATTTTTGTAAATGATATATTCAGGACATTTATTTTGGTGTTATATCTTTGGTTGATCGTTTCAAACTTATAGATAATTTTTGCTATGATTCCACAGGGAGTTGTTGACACATTTTCAGGGAAAGAAAGTTACATGTAGCTGTTTGCCTTTGTTCTCAGTGTGTCTGTTCCTCACCCTGTTGATTCCTACTTCAGATGAATGAATGAATGAATGAATGAATGAATGAATGAATGAATGAATGAATGAATGAATGAATGAATGGATGGATGGATGGATGAATGGATGAATGGATGAATGAATGAACGAACGAACGAACAAACAAACGAACAAACGAATGAACGAACGAATAATACCTTGACTGTCAGTGTTACAACATCACCAATGACTTCTC
>OMNM01039312.1:5000-10558 GCA_900302745.1 Parablennius parvicornis | reverse complement strand
CGCAATGGAAATGGGTGAGAAGGACTTTTTGAAAATGCTGAAGCTCCATCTCTTGGTATGCAACGGAAAGGCTGCTACTGGTCCTGGTCACCGCTTTCACAGTCACTAGCTGTTCTGCACATGCTCAGTAGATGCAGAATCAGAACAATGTTTCCTCCGTCGTGTCCTGACTCTCAGTCCATACTCTCCTGGACTTGGTGGTTTTATTTTGACAGTCGCCGTAATAACAATCCAACATGGTCGTCTGTCCACCAGAATGTCTGTGTAAGTTTAGAGCGGATTGTTCTTGGCTGTATGTATGTGTGGCTTTTTATTATAAAAACAAATAACAGTGCCAACTAGTGGACGAACCTGAAAACGAAATCAATTTCTGGGTTTCCGCCATTTCCACGAAAATGAACATTGCGGTGTGAACAGGGTCGGAGGAACCCGGTGGGCCTGAGGAGGCTGCAGGATCCGTCTGCTTCAGGAGTGTTGGATCCATTAGCGTGGGCTCTATCTGATTTACAGGCCGTCCTCTCTCATCTGATAATGGTTCAGGCTGCTTGAATATTTAAAGAACGGTCGTCAGGTACCTGCCAAACAATCTCAACGAGATTGATGCTAAGTGTAGCGCTATCAGCAGGACGGCCGATCGACTCTGTCGCACCGTTTCATTTTTCTGAAGGGTCATCATGTTGCGTTGCCCAACAGGAAGTAGACGTGAATGACGATGCATTCTGCAAACATTATGGTTTCACTTCTGCTTTAATCAGACAGAATTAGATCTTCACAGACTATGGAAATATTCTGATCTAAACCCACAGATTATATTCTGAATTAATTTTTACTGCGGATTTAAGTCTCACATTAGACACAAAACAACCATAAATACAATGAACGGCATCACGAAACCAGAGAACTGGAGGATTCTCATCATGATGAAGACACATTTTGTGATTATAAGATGAAAGTTGCAACCCTCTGTTGGTATTCTGGATCTGGATTCAACCTCTGGATTATTCCTGGATCTGTTGCTTGCCCATCACTTTGTACACCACTGAGGTAGAATGGAATCATGAATGATTAATAACGAATGGACCAATTTGAGCTGAAAAAGCTTCCACTTCAGAAAGAGAACTTGGATGTGACACAATGGAAGAAACCGGTCTCACTGAAGAAAACAAATTCAGTAAACTTGAGCAGAACTAGCGAAGACGTTTTCTCTCACCTCAATTTTCAAAAAGAAAATCAGCAGTCGTTTTTCTCCGAGCAGGAAAAGCTGAGTGACTCACGCTGAACTCAAAGGATGTGACGGACAAGAAGGAAATCATTTTCTTTCATCTAAACTTCCAGTGTCCTGATGCTATCAAGGGACCGTCGTTTAATGGAAACTATTCTGACATCTTCTGTTTTCCCTGTTGTCCACTTGGCTTTCACTAGTGCAGCGTCGGCTCTTTACAAACGGCCATTGACCGGCTGTAAATCTCTGCGCCGCTCTGCTGTTCAGGACAATACATCCCTGTCCCGGGACATGCGCAGCGTGAGGGACGTCCCGTCGCAGGCGGGGGCCGGGGGTAATTAATCTGGCACAATATTGACTCTTCACTCTCAATTCCTCAGCCCCCAATATAGCTGTCCCCTCTTAATGTTTCATGTGCCGATCGATGCGGCCCCACGCTGTTACTGAAATGATATAATGAGAAGCCCACCGGGGCAAACGGGGGGCAAATGTACAAGGCTTTTTCTTCACACACACACACATATACATATACATATATATATATATATATATATATATATATATATATATATATATATATATATATATATATATATATGTATATATATACATATACATACATAAAATTTTCTTATCTGGAACAAACTTACAATCTTATAAGACAAAACGCATTGCCTAGCGGAACATAAAATGGATTCATTTTTTATTAATTTAAGCTTTTATAGGTGTAATTCATCCAAATCCACTCTGATAATAAAGCCTTTGCTAAACTGCCTCTTATAAGTAGCAAAAAATAATGTCCGGCACCCTTCTATTTTTTTCCAGTTGGAGACTGACATTGACAGCAGGATCTTTCAAATGATTGCTTTTTAATGCCATTATTGTTATTATGGTTATTATTACTGCTAATGAGGGAAATACAGCCCTGGTTTTCCTCAGCATGAATTTCACCATGGAAATAAATGAGTAAAAAAGCCCTTTATTGAATTACACTAAAAGCAATCTCAAATAAATGGGCCTTGAATCTGCCTCCATGAGACGATGCTCGCTATGGTGTAATTTCATTGTGCGGGGAATGAGAACAGCCGGGCCAAAGACATAGACAGACCCCTGATATGGCGGCTTGGGCACCAGCTTGGAAACTGTCATGTGTGTGTGTGCGTGAGCAGATCCGTGATTCTGCTCTGGAAGAAGTGAAACACAAACGCCGTTGATACGAATTTATGTTTCCTTTCTGTGTACAAACACAACTGTTATTATTGTTACTCCGGTTGTGTAGCTGTTAAACATTCTCATCTCATGTGTTTGCATGTTCTCCCTGTACCTTTTTCAACAATTAAACATACTTGGATACAACTTGCAGTGTGGAAAATATTGTATTTTAACTTTCAATGATAGCCAAAAACCAGCCATTACTACAAATTATGACAGAACATAAAAGCTAAAAACAGACTTGTTGATGTAATCCTGTAGGTTTTCATATTGGTCACCTGATATTTGAAAAATTACACATCAGCTGACGCTCTGAGGAAGACTGCAGAAAACATATCAAAAAGGGAAAAAAAAATAAAAACACCACCAAAAAAACCCTCCATCTTTTCTTGCTCGTTTGTCACATACTCAAATTAAAGAACGAAATGAACTCATCTGGCTTCTCGTCTCTCTTACATCAGAACCCTGAAATAACCACTCGAGGCTTGACCTCTGCCCGCCATCGCAGCTGCAGGATTTAGAGCCTCACTCAACATTTTAGCATTTCTCACACTCATTCAATGGGCAAACTTTTACCAGAAAGCACCATTCCACTCTATTCAGACAGTTATCAACAAATTACATCAGCAGTCACTTTATGTTCCCTATGAGCAGCCGAGGCCTCCTGGGATATTTATTGTGAGCATGTCAATAGACTTTGTTGTGACTCTAGAGGTCATGACCTCTGCCACAGAAGGCAGTCATTGTCCGTCCGAGCTGAGCAGGTCACTGGAGCAAATGGATCAAAAATAACATGATTGTGAGCTAAGCGTATCTGACTGATTATCGTGTTTTATTTTCTCTTTCCTAGTCATGTTTTTCAGGCAGGGTCTCAATAAGAAAGCATAATAACCGACTTGTGAGGAAAAGTACTATTGAAATGAATGACACACACCAGACTTTATCTTTGTGGGGTATTTCCACTGATGTAATGTTCTCTCCAGCTCCATAAACTAATCCCGGCATTACAAGTAACTGTCTAAATCTTAACCCTGAAAAGGAAAACCACATTTTAAGCCTTAAATACAAGGAGGGTCAGACCCCACCAATTGTAGAGTGTGAGACACATTTTAGGCTCCACAAAAGAAATATAGGGACACACTCACACCCACAAGGCAGATTACATGTAATCAACAATTCTTCCACTTAATTTAAAAAAGTCCATATAAAGCAACAATGTTAATTGCAGTGAACCCAGTATTTGGAAAACATGTGCACACAGATGCAGGCACACACATACATACACAGTGAATTAGCTTACATTCATTTCTACAGTCTCCACAGTGACACAAGTCCCCATCGGTCAGTGCGGCCACTGAGGTCCCCACAAGTACAGACACACAAAACCAGATTGCACACACAGATATTAAGAGTCATCCCATGCAAATCTATTTTTTCTTCATTGAAACATGTACTGTATATTGGTGTCGGATCTAAATTGAAACTTGAGTTTGAAAGTAGTTTGAAAGTGGCTGACTTTTTTTAGTTCTTTGTTCAAACCGAAAATAACCCCCGTAACGTTAGTTATTGCAGAGAGCGGTACATCATCAATGACTGACAGTTCCTCGGGTCAACAGACACATGCCTAACATCTGTGATGATTAAAATCTTGTATGTACTCTCGCAAGACAAAGTTGTGGTACAAACGAGCTCCAAGTTAGATGTTTTTCCTAATACTTATTCGGATTTTGTTCAAAGACAATTTATGGAGACTGGATACGTTAGAATAGGTACTCTTTTAAGGCAAGATTAGCTCGTGTCCTCATGTGACCCTGCAGGCAATATTGTTGATGTATAATGTCATGTAGTACCGGTTGGGTTATATCGTGCATCTTGGAGTATCAGACTCCGATACAAGAATCTTTATAGGAGCATCCCTAATCAATTCCGGTTTAAAATAAGAGTGTAAGATAATACCGCAATACCTCAAAAGTGCAGCAACTGAGTACCGTTACAAATAAAAGAGACGCACTTCTGAGGCAGCGGACTCCCAGCTTTTGTCGTTACAAGCGTGGAAATGTGAGAAACACACACACAATTATATATAACATGGATGCAAATGAGCACGAACACACACTGAAATGGACTGATGGAGTCATGCTCCATCAGAGAGATTTAGTCAAAACCCAATCAGCAGGCGAGCAGTTACGGCAGTGGAGTCACATCCACTCGCAATCTAAAGACGAGGCGATTAATTGAAATTATCTGGTGGAAACAGCGAAACAGACAAGAGGTCAGCGCGTCGGCTTAAAAATAGTTGAGCGCCACTCGAACGCCGGTTTACCAGAGGAGAATTATTCTCCGCACAGAGGCGGTTAGGCACGGAGGGAAAATCAACCCATTTACTCTCTGCTGACTTTAAAACCCCGGAGTGCACATCAATCTACTTATTAATCGACCACAGATCCGAAACACAAACACTGGTGAAATTAATATTTACACTGGTGTCGGCATGTCTTATTTAGCGGCGCGTTTTAATCGTCAACATGAAAGTTAACAGTGTAATTCTGCAGCGCTGCGCCATCTCACCCCTGTTCCACTGACTGTGTGGATTAGTTTCTGTTTTTTCTCATTCCTTCAGTGTGTGTGTATGTGTGTGTGTTTCAAAACTTGATAATGACAGTCCTCTATGTTCACTGTGTTTTTAATCAAATCAAAAAGAAAAGTTTGAACGGAAATGCATGTTGTGACACAAATTCGTATGCTTTTTATTTTTGGTTGTTTGCAGTTGGAATATATACAATATCCAAAGTTTGTTGACCTGCCATTGATCCTCATTAACTCCAGAATAGAGCTGGTTTCTGAGAAGTACCTCACCTTCCTGCAAATCTTTCTTCCAGTAAACAGCAACACAAACTCAAAAACATGAGCAACATTTTTCAAAACTAAAAAGTATGTAGTCATTTCTTCTACTTTTAACTTCAGTCATAGAGAAATATGTGATATACCATGCAGCTTGTGGTCGATACAAAAAATTAAATAATGACAGGTTCAACATTTTTACTTATTAAGACATTGACAATGGTCTACTTATGTTTATCTTTCATCTTTTTTGTACCTTAATTGTGTTTATTATTATCAATAT
>OMNM01039311.1:0-16108 GCA_900302745.1 Parablennius parvicornis | reverse complement strand
GGTCATGAGCCCATTTTCTATTGGATTTAGGGTTTCACTGTTTTGATCATGTATTTTCAGGTAGTGATGTGACGATTCACATTCTGTGTGTTTTAGGTTGTTAAAGATCAGTTCAGCATACATCGAGCATTCAACAACCATGCCTCATATTCACACTAAAGTACTCTCTATGTTCGCGGATATTTTTAAAACAGCAGTGCCTGGATCAAGAACAGTGGAACGAGGATTAACATGTACTTTCCCTTTATTCTGTCAACACATGAGCGCCAGTCTAGAGAGGAAAAAAAAATGGCACTTCAAAGTGTTTTTAATAAATTATCATAATACCGGACAGTGCCGAATAATCTAACCCTGCTACGAGACTACACTTACTATGATTCACATTTGGTAAGCTATTCTGCTTATTATCAAATGAAATCATACCAGCTTTGAAGGTAGAGAAGACTTTCCAAGGCTTTAAAAAAACAAAACTGTTCATGCACTGCTTTAAAAAAGAAAAGATTTCAGGAAGTCATGTGACTAATGGAAATATAGAAGCTGAAGTTTTGGTAAATGTCACAAAAGGTGTACCTTGAGGCTCAATATTGGGACTTTTTTGTTTACTCTTCACCATGTATAGATGATATGATTATTTTCAGGCTTGAGGAGTAACTGAGTACATGAAATAAAATTAATTAGTATAACCCAAAGAATTTCAATGTAATCTGTTACTGTACAGGGAAAAAATGTGTAATTTGACTATTATAATTTTTTGGGAGAGTGTTACTGGGGTTACTTGGCATCATTACATTTTAAGTCCAAATAGATCCACCAGCAACAAATTCACAGCACGCATGCATTGTGACTCTTGACGGCTCGAAATCACAACGATCTAACAAATTAAAATATACGTGGGGTCTCAATCAGTGTTATCACTGATGGCAAAAAAAAAAAAAACATTGATGTTCCAGCTCTGACAAAGATATCTTTAACTGTAACAGTAATCATTTCAAGTTGCAGGCTAAGCATGAGTGGCTCTCTTGCTCTCTCTATTAGGCTTGACACACACTTGGTTTGACTTTTTTTTTTTCTAATGAATATGTTATTGTTTTTTTCTATTGATTTTCAACACTGTACATTACTGCTGCCCTTCAGTACAAGCTAAAAATGATCAGTTGATTGGGTTACATTTTAGTATACTGCACCATAGCTTGTAATGTGCAGAATAATATACAGCTTACTTTTATCCATAGTGCAATTTACAATTTAAATATGATTTTATTACACCTCTAGCTGCCCTGTGACAGACTGGCGACCTGTCGAAAGGTGTACCCTGCCCTCACTCACAGTAGGCTGGGATCAGCTCCAACGCTCTGCAACCTTGAACTGGATGTGCGGGACAGAAGAAGGATGGACACTTCTGCCTGCACTTTTTCTTGGCTTAGTCTGCAGGCATTAAATAATTCAAAGTGTTTGTGTCCAAGTTCCTTTTCTTACCCGGCTACATGAAAACTATGCATTTAATTCAATGTCTTTTCAAAGCAATAGGTAACATTTGTACATGAATATTAAGCTTATCATTAGCCAGTAATTTGTTCAAACAAAGTGGTTATTGGATTATGGTTAGGTAATTTGGTAATATATTATCAAATTTTTCAGAAAAAATGACACTGTTCCAAACAAATGTTACTGTCTCTGTGCCAAATACCCTTTTGAATCACAGAGGAGAGCCACGAGCTGGTTTGGAAGTACATAAACAAATGTAGTCAGAAGCGTTTTACACCATTAAATAACATTCGCCCATTGACACACAGTCAGTCATGATGGTTGCCAAGGTGACCTGTTTAACCAACTAGGCAACAGCTGCCCCCCTTTCATCAATGGATTCAATGTTTTCACAGGCATGTTTATATGTGTGTCTCTACATGACCTCTAAGCAAATCTCAACCCTTGAAATTGGGTGTGTGGCTCTCTGTTGTTTTATCATAGTAGGTTCCATTAGACATACGATGTTATGACAAGTGCCATGGTCTCCTGCAGTACTGTGACTGAAGAACTTCGCAGACTGGAAGAGAAAAAACACCTCAATGGTGGTAAATAGGAGAGTAAAAGCTTCCACAAGTCATTACCTGCTGTAAATAGAGCCATCTGCTGCCTAAGCATCGCTTGTCCTAGTTTCCCTGGAACTCCCAAAACTAAAATACGGTTCCAGCACCAAGTCAGCTGAAGGCGAGCACCAGTGGCGTCAGACAGAATTAATCTGAAACTTTATCACCCTGTAACTCAGGGTCCTTCAAATAAATTTCAATCTCCTTTATGGCATAATCTTTATGGAAAACAACAAAAAAAAGAGGTGTAGGTCTGGAGCTGTGATAGGTAGAAGAAAACCTTTGCCTGATTATTATCGACTTGTTCTCCAGCATCAAATTGGAAAATTGAACGTCAGACCCACGCGCTTGACGTGAATTCTAGTACAGGATCGGGGCTGTTTAAATATAGATCTTGCTATTCAGAGTTGTTTAGACTCCCGAACATCACAAACCTAGGAAAACAAAGACTTTTTTTTTCATTCACTCCCTATTCTGGACTGCCTTCCTTGTATGCCTGTCAGATACAGAGCACTCTTTTTCGGATTTGGGCGAGTTGGGAGGAGGCGTCGGCTCACAGCAGCCGGGAGGAGAGGGGTGGGAAAGATAGGGAGGTGAGCTATGTTGTGTGGGATGAGCTGTGTGAGGAATACAGCCTTTAAACATGTCAGTCAGGGGAAAACCGAGACCACCAGCATGTCAAACAGGCGTGCGCTAAGAATTTAAATAGAGGAACTGAGCTCAGTAGGGATTGTTCTTTTATTATTGTTCCCTGTTGTAGAGCAGTGGAAGACCAGGACTGACACACTTGTTTTAAAAAGACTTCATAGAAATACAATTAGAATAAACAAAATGGAATTGGATAAGTGAATGAACTACTTTAGAAATAAAATAGCAATTCAATACATTAACATAAAACACAAAGAGAGGGACAAAAACACGATATATAATGAACATGAGATGAATGAATGGAACAAACTATTAAAACAATTAAAGTATTTAATGCAACATAGAAACAGGTCATGTGTAGCTTTGAAAAAAAAACATCACAAAGTAATGTGTTATTTTTGTAAATAATGAGTTGGCATAACCAATTTACCACGCAATTAGTGAGCTGCCAAGCTGCTGTAATTTGAAATACTGAAACGAAAGCTGTAAATAGGCTGCATTCACAGTACACCACTGCTATGACGACTTTATAAATAAGTGTCCATATCCATATGTATTAAATTCGAACTTCAGTTTACCAAATGATATCCATGAAATAATAATTTAACACACTGATCGTACTTATTCCCTTTTTATTTTGCTTGCAACCTTGTAACTTTTCAGAGCTGAAGAAATTTGTTGGCGCTCACACATCCACATACTCAAGGCAACAGCTGCCATGCAAAGTGCTCACCTACCGTTAGAGCAGGACTGGGTATTACTGGTCCTCGATGGCCGCAGTCCTGCGTGTTTTCATAGTTTCCCTGCTTCAACGCGCATGAATTTAATGATTGTATCGTGACGAAGGTCTGCAGAAAGCCTGATATCGAGCCAATCATTACTAATAGGAGTGTTGAAGTGAGGACACACTGAAATCCTGCAGGAATGCGGCCATCAAGGACCAGGATTACCCACCCCGGCAATAGAGTCTACAGGGGAACAGTGTCTTGCTCAAGAAGACTGCAACATATGGACGGGCAGACCATATTAGACCTTGCTTACGCAACAGTGTTTTCAAGTGAAAATGGAAAACTTTTTTTTGCATTTTGAGCATCGCTTTACACAACAACAGTGCATGGAGCCACTGAAAACGGGACTTTTTGAAAAGGCTCCAACTTCATCTAAACTGTGGAAATTCCTCTGAACCGTTGCTACCGCGCATCCACACAGGAAGTAACTACTTCCTCCTTTCCAGTTGGAAACATCCTAAAATAATAACTAGAAAGTCAAGACTTACAGAAGCCTGCAACTTTTTGCAATGATTTTTATACTGAAGTAGGAGGAATGTTTCTGCTTTACCACTGAGTATCCACATCAAACAACATAACCTGTCAATCATTTCTGACCAAAACTAGATTGAAATCTTCTTTAAATTTACCTGACACCATAGTACCACCTGATAGATGGTAGGTGTGCTTTGCATATAAAATACATAAACAAATCATCTTAATGAAGTGTTCATTAAAATTGGTGATTTTGTTATGATCATTTAACTACATTTTAGCCATTTTCTGCCGTCAATATAACATACTTATTGAAGTAGAAATTACAACGTGTATTGCTTAAATCAAATATGACACTCAATCACTTTGAGGTCAGAATGCTTTTGGCACTTACTTTCATTTCTATTTCCACTGTGAAGATCAAATCTTGATTGTAATAACTCAAATGCGGCTGCCCTTCACTCATCCCCAGAGCTTCCAACTGACATATTAATTGAAAGACTTAAAAAGGAATGTGATCCTGTTGGCAACCTGCTCGAATTACACCGCGCCATAATCACAACATGGGAGCCATATTTACATTTTCATGAGCAGAGGGGCCTCCTGTGGGGATGGGGAGTCGGCCTTGACTGACCTGTCCTTGTGCAGAGCTGTCAGTTGCCGGACATCCCCTCTTGAGTGGAGGCAAAGGGTTCTTCAGTGCTCGCTGCATTTGTATTTGAGTCTGTCTCAAGAGCGTCGGTTCAGATGAATACTGCTTGTTGGTGAAGGTAGGCACTGGGAGACCTTACATTTGTTATTCCCCTTGCTTCCCGCATTCTGCCAATTTTGAATTATTCAAAGGCATTAACACACTTAAAGCTGGATAATAATACTCTAGGAAGTTGGCAGTGGACTCTCCACTGCCAGGATCACATTGTTGAGTCATGCTATGTTTGAAAAGAGAAAACTATCCTATTGTGTATTTCAAACCTGTGCCTATGTTGGTAGCAGACAGAATGGTAAAATAGATATGCATTGGAAAAGCCATTAGGAAAGGATCAATTGAAGCTGCAGAGTCTGCTGAGGAAAGGTTGGGCTGCAAATGGGATTTACAGTAAAATAATAAACAATAAAAGCACATTAAAAAAATCATTATTTACATGACAAACTACTACAACACCCCCATCCCCTATAAGAGTCAAGAACATGACATGATTAAAATGTGGCTCATTAGTGTAAAACACAAAGTGCTTGAGGAATGGCATTTTATGTGCAAATACGTTCTAATTGCAGAGGAGATTGGAGAGTGCCTTGTACTGTTAATATTAATGGTAATCATCAGAACCTAAGCCTGGATCACAATAGAAACAGCTGATCTGAGCAGGACCTTAAGCACCAGATACACAGGTTGTCAGTTACATGCATGCATGAATACATGCAGGGAAACATGTTTCAACTAATTAAGAATAGAAGGTGCCCTTATGTATCTGCACAAGCTGTCATTTGCTTTCAGGTTGTGTCACTGTTAATCCCAAGTTATTTGAACACCACACTCTCATCCATTCATTCACCCGCTCATTCATTTTATAAACATACTTTCTCCATTGCAGTTTCAATGGTTGCAGATTAACTTTTGTTTATGATCTACTCTTTGTTTTACAAGCAGACTGGGTTCAACATGCAACCGGAATTAAAAGCGATACGTCCCATTAATTTGAAAGACAGCTTATGTTCTTATAGGTTGTTTAAAACACACTGATTGTTGTTTGTGTGTGTTGTTATTGAGTTACCAGTAAATTACAGTTGGACGAAATAAGAAAGTTGTTTTGAGTAAAGAAGTCACTCATATAGCCTTTTACATGAGCCTGAGTTTAACATTTGGGCGTGTTCATGGAATCAGATGCGAGATTTATGCACCTGAGTTATGATGTAATACTTTTTTTTTTTTTTTTTAAAGCCAGAGATGTCTTTATGGCCGTCCACTGCACAGAACTCTTCTTTCATTTGAGGAGAAATTCTTCGTGACTCGTTCGCAGCTGATCTGTTCTCTCTTTCTAAGCGTCCTGTGCAAGCTGTCAAAAGGAACGGCTCGACTGCGGGCGGAACTCCCACTGAGGCCCTGACATGGGCCTGTTACAACACAAGCGGGGCCCCGAGGAGGGCACACATGGGTGACCCCAGCAGGACGTAATGATAACATTAGGGCTCCTTCACCACAGACGTCATGATACTTGCTGTACACCCAGGGAGGCGCGTGGACAAACACACTATCATCTCTTTTGATGATGCTTTCATCGTCCATGTTTTCCCCCGACAGACCTGAGGAAGGAGGGTTTTCTGCTCTGACAAATGAGAGCTAAGACGAGCAGTGGACACACTGGGCCCTTCACGGGTGGAGGAGGGGGACACAAATGGAGGTTATATACAGTGCCTGACTTTAAAAAAAAAAAAAAAATAGCCACCGCTCCTTCCTCATCTCAGACTCGCAGACCTCTTCCTCCCCCTCCTGAGCAGATCCAATGTCCACCAGTTTCATTACTTTGAGGTGGAAATGGGGTCACAAGTGTTGGACAAACTATCAGGGCCCCCCGCTGGGATGAGATATTCTGGCCTGAGGGAAGCACTTCTCTTCTTCGAGATGTCTCCCGTGCACACGTGTCCTGACCCCTCCCCTCCTTTCTTTTGACTTTCATCCACCGTGGATGAGCATGGTCAGCAGTGCGTCCACGTGTTTCCAAGCACCCGTGGCAAAAAAGACCACTCCCCGAGACGGGAGGGAAAAGCACCGACAAGCGAGCACTGCACGACAAGCCCCGGCTGTGTTTTCACTGACTTTAAATGAAAACCCAGGGAGAAACGTGATAGACCCAAGGGTCCATGTAAATCAATATATGCACAGTGAGTCAACAGAACACATTTGTTTCCATTAGCAGTCGTTTCTTTTCACTGGTTTAATATAATGTTTTCTCAGCCGCTACCGAGGTGGCATTAAAGTGCTTTCAAACAAAGTGGAAACTGATTTGAATCAGAAGCCAGTAGAAAACACTTTCTCATGTCAGTAAACATCTGCTCATTCTTCTCACAGAGAAACATGGTCCACCAAGTAAACGTTGAATAAGTTCGCCCTATGATCTCTGTCTCATTCCTTAATCGTCAAACCCATTTACCTGCTGAAACACTGATCAGGTACACTGATCAGGTACACATACTGAAAACTTTACATGGTGGCACCTGGAGGAAACTCTGTTTTTATGTTGATTTTTCACAACATACAACAAAATCACTATATCCCACACACATTCAGGAGTCGGCTGCATTACACTAAGGGATCTCAAAGAAGGTAGAAAGCAAAACAGTTAATAGATAATATAAACAGTTATGCAAAACAGATATGTTATTATAACAACAGATATGATATTAGTTTTGGTTCATCCAGTTTTATAATTCCAATCAGTATCACAGTATCGAGAAAATTTTGTCTGCACCACAAAAAAGAAATAGAGCATGGCTTCCATTAACGACGCTCTTAAACTATGTCGGTATCTCTATTAGCAAACGATCATCATCACCTTTTACCAAGATGTCAAATTAAGCTTGACAAACAAAACATTGTTTCCTACGGCTGGAGACAGCTCATATCAAATGAACCAATTAAGCTTGGTGCTGAACTGGGTTTGTACCAAACAATCTATAAGCTGCAGATGCAAACATCCCATAATGTTACCTTACAATGCCAAATGTTGCTGATGAGTGTCATAGTTGCCACTCTATTGCTCTCTGGCGTCCTCTGAATGAAAACAGCTGACACGTGGTTGTTTGATCATCGATTTAGACCAATTAAAAAAGCTGGTTAACTCAGTCAGTTATCCATATCGTCGATGCAACATTAGCTTAAATCATGTCCAAAAATAGGCTTTGCTGACTTGTTGGCAGTCTGCGTTTTGTCAAAACAAAAACAAAAAAAAAAAATAAAAAATTGGGATTCAACTTCATAGAAAATTCTCTGTTATTGGCTTACACCAACAAAAGGTTTATGAACTGAATCACAGACATCCATCACATCTGAATGAATTACACCACGTTGTAAACAAATTCAACTGAAGTGATTTTGAAGTCGGTGCAATTTGCTGAGCTAACCACCACATGGTGCTGTGGTAATCCAACCATGCTACCCAGTGCCGAACAATAATTAATCTTTCCGTGCCAGACGCTCCTCTGCGACATGATATTGGCAGTTTATTTCTGCATTTGCTCACTGGAGGATCCTCAAGAGGTTTTTGTTTTTCTGAGAAATCTCTTATAGAAAGCAGCTCACATCCAAAACAGGTAACAGAGGTGAACAATTCACTGAGATAAGCTGCTATAGGTTTAGATTGTTACACCGAGCTTATTCACTCTCGTGTGCGCCTTTTCTTTACCCAACATCATGTTCTACTCTGTCCCGTCCCCTCTTTTCTATTTTCTATCCTGCAACTGGTCAAAGCACATAGTCTCTTCCTCTAAATCAGGTTCTGCTGGAAATTTCTTCATTTCAAAAAGAATTATTTCCTCCACGCTTACCTCTGCCTGCTCATGTAGGAGTTGTTTTATTGTTCCTTGCTTTTAATTATAAAGCTTTGTTTAGAGACAACTGCATTGTAATTGATGCGATACAAATAAAAATGAACTGATTTGACTTTAATTGGATAATTGTGTATGTGCTGAACTATTTTAGCTGTCGTATTATGTCATATAAACAGCAATATCAGTATATTTTGCTTCTGAAAATGAGCAAGTAAATTAAGGGGAGACAAATGGGCAGCTTTTTTCTTTTTTTTTCCCCCGAGAGAAAGAGAGAGAGAGTCTCATACACTTAAAAAAAATCCCCGCATTATACAAAATTTAAAGTTCTTTGCCTGAAACTGCACAAAGTTTAAAGTGATTCCGATTAAAAGTCCCATCAGAATGGGCTTCCCCTGATGAATATTTCCCTTGTAAGATTTATGAGGTCTTTGGAAATGCAATATCATCAAACTGAATTGCTCTGGCGATGGTGAAAAGCTATCAACACTGTCAGTGTCACAACCATTAAGTTCCTAGTTTTTTGAATCAATTGATTAATCTGCTAATAAGGTTAACTTATGTACTTTCTTAATAAGAGGGCTTTCGACATTTACTCATAAAAAAAAAAAGAACTTTTACTTTCATCTTTTGTTCGAGAGATTTAGATTATGAAAGTGTGTCTTTTAAAGTTTTAAATGTGCCCAGTTCATCATTTCTTTATCTTTGCTAACTGGATAGTCCCACTGTTCAAATACTGCATGTCTGAATTTCCATAATTGAGAAGAAATAACTACAGAAATTTGAAAATTATGAGAACTCATAATTAATATATCATTCCTAAAATGTATTGTTATTACTTAACCGCTACACCCTTTAATAAATATTCCACTTCAGTCAAGTATTTTACCTTTTGCATGAATTGGAGCTTTGTGTTGACATTTGGCTTCCTGAGAATCTTGCAGGGAACTCATTTGACTGATGAACTACCAAACCAAACACCTATTTCCTGCATAACAGTTTCCTATTTGACAGCAGCGGATGAGTCTGAAGCTCTTATTATTTTCTGATCTGACATGTTGAGCTGTCGATGCTGTCAACAGCCTGTGAACTAACGAGAAATGAAAAAGTGAGCAATGATTTATTTTCCCCTCATGCATAAACAAAACCTGGTACATGCTACCCTGCCAAGCAACAAAACAACAACAGCACTTGTTATTCTGTACGTTTACATAGCTGCTCCTGTTCAGTGATTAAAACTGAAGTGACTCGGAAGCTTTGAGAAGCTCAAACTTACGCAACAAATATAACCCTGATGAAGCTGCATACGATTTATGAAGGAATAAATGCTGAAATCCTTGGATGTTATTTTTTAAGATGAAATAGTAGTTGATACAATTTGGAATGGACAAGATTTCATCTCCCACAAAATGATTTGTCACAATTTGAAATTATTTTTCTGTGGAGTTTATTTTATATGATTTTCTTTATTCTTACAGTTTAGAGCAGCTCAAATTGCTGGGCTGAAAAACAATGACGAAACAATGACGTGGAATTAGTGAGGATGACTATGAACAACCAAAGACTCATGTTAATAAATAAGTCAATACAGAATTTTTGCACTTTTCTTGTTTAAACATCTTCTTTTGTAAACAAAATCGATTGAAATTAGGGATTTACTTCTGGGAAGAAAATAATATAAAACACATTTTGAAAACGGCTCCCATAATAGAAACTGGAAAAAATAAAATTTTGAAAACAGAACTTTTCTAAAATTCTTCTATTGTAAATGTGCATTATGGCCAAAGTAATACATGTGCATTTCTATACACGTAGTAGCAACAAGGCCTCCAGAGTGCCCTGACTTCCCGTTCATATTTTCCTGAGATTTAGTATTTCAGAGTTGAGAGTCGCCTGTAACAACAATCCAACTTGATCTTGACATGTTCTTGACATTGGTAATGTATACAGCGTATTGTTCTCTGCGTGCGTGTGTGTGTTTCCGTTCCAAAAACAACCAACGCCATTTCTGCTGTTTCCGTGTCAACAGACATTGTTTTCAAAAAAGTTGGTGTGTGTAAACATGAATCATGAACCTGAAACATTATGGAAATGGCGCCTCAAAGTCAGAGATAAATTTAGTCTGTTTACCTAAATGAATTATTTTTGCCCGTTACTCCTGTCTTTAAAAGTGTTTCAGTTTAATCAGATTTATTAGTGCTCTGGTTTGACAACTGTTTTGTGTTCCTATCCTTAATTTGAATTTTGGATTATAGTCTGTGCATATACTGCTCCAGAACTATCACCTTATCCCAAAACCCATGATGTGTGTACTTCCCTGGAAGCTTCAGGATTCTTCAGGATTCCTAAATCGTCTTCCCGAATGAATCCGATTCCATTCATTCATTTTATCCAGGCAAACTCTGGAACTGAACCCGATTGGTGTCACCAAATACCTGCTTAGAAAAAAAAAAAAACAACTGTCCCCTACCAGAACTTTTCAGTGTCTCTCTACCTCTATAAGCTTTCCAGAGGCTTTCTACCTAAGACGATCTCGCTGCCACCATGTTTCACAGAAGAAGTAGTCGATATGTCAGTTCTTTTCAAACAACAACAAATCACACAGATCTTATTTCTATTTAGAAGCATTCCCCAAAATAACAGTGATTCGGTTACTCTGCAGACATAGAAAATATGCCCAGTCGTATTTTCGTATCAAAATAAAGAGACAAATCTTTCCGAAGAAGACATAAAGTCATTCCTGTGTTTACCATAAAGATGAGAGCTGGGATTTACTACACAAGAACTGCTGCTGAAGTCCTCCCCGTCTGGTTTAGAACAAGGACGGAATTTTATACGAGAGGAGTTTCATCTGCAGCTCTCAGATATCTGTCAGATAACTTTCTCACTCACACACACACACACAAACATACATACACACGCACGCACACACACATGCACACTAACAGCTGTATAAATCATTCCATATTGTCAACAACACTGAATCCCATTTTCTATCTTTTGTAGGAGCGGGTATTATGACGATACACCTCGCATCAGCTGCAGCGCCGGCAATTTTCCACACAATACCTCACATCATGCCATCGGAGACAACAATGAAGTGAAGGAACATGCGCACTGTTAGATACCGCAGCACCACAGCAGCAACGAATGATAATACGTGATTCATACATACTGTGCAGTTTTCCAACATAAGTAACTCACTCACCTCTTGTTTGTTTCTTGCTGAGATGAAATGGATATCTCAGAGGTTAAAGTAAGGGGTGAGCTACTTCCCCTGTTTATGTGAATATCTCGATTCGCCATAATATTATACCCCCCTGCCTAATGTGTAGGTCTTCTTTTCACTGCTGAAAATGTCCTGGCTCGCTGAGGCATGAACTCTGTAGGTGAGCTGAGATGACTGCTGATCCTCTAGGTCGACGGTGTGAAACATAAGGCCCATGGGCCAAAGCACGCCCGTCAACAAAAGCAAAAAGGCTTGCATGTTTTAAACATCCACTGAAGCTTAGTCTCAGGATGCCAGTCAGATTAGAAAGTTGTGCTATTGTTGTTTACATGGGGACCACAGGAGAAACACACAACGAAAATTAGACTGAGTATTCTTCTTTTTTTTAATGCAGGAAATGCATTTTTAAATGTGTCACAATTAACTTGTCACATCTTCGTATGAAACCTAAATGCTTTGTCAATTGCAGAAAAAGTGTTTGAGCGTGACTGCATGCTGATGAAAATATGTGTAGTGTTGCTAAATTTGTACATATGTTTTTTTTTGTTATTATGATTAAAAACTGTCTGCAATAACAAACACAGTCGCACAGAGCACAGCGTGCGGCATAGCAGGAGACACTGGGTTACTTGTACAACTAAAGTACACAATTCTATGACTCACAGAGAAAGTAGTCCCCTCACCTGGTGGGAAGAATAGTTATGGAATGGATTCATGTAAGGAAGAATATATCACAAGTTTTGTCTATATTAGCAAGTACTGTCTCAGTCCTTAAACACGCAAACCAGTCCTCAATTAGGCATGTTTGCAATTGCTATACATGCAGTTTGGTATCATATATATTATCATTATTAAAGGTGCAAATAGATACTTTCATGTCAAATCACACATCACTACTGAGCAGATTTTTTTTTGTCCAACACATCCCATAAATTCTTGATTAGTCAAGAGTAAGTCATTGCCTCAAACTCAATCTTGTTTTGTTGTTCTTTCTGTTCTGTCTTGTTTTGTGTCTTAGTTTTGTTTGTTTTTAACCAGAATTCAATTCCAAATTCCAAGACCTTTATTTCCAGAGTTTGTATGTTATTCCTTTTGTGTGTGCAGATTTTTCAGCAGCTCCTCCTGCTGAGTCGAGTAATGTGTCAGTGATTGACTGTTAAGATGTTGCGGTGCTGGTTTAAAATCCAGCAGAGACATATATTCTAAAATGAGTCCTGTTGTTTCTTTCACCTTCACAAATTACATTGTATGTACAACACACACACACACACACACACATATACAACATTAACGAATAACACACAATGCAATTTTACCATTTTGACAAGGAAACCGGAGAAAGAAGAGATTTTGTTCTGCATTTCGTATAGACTCCTAAATGTGTGCGCAATGTTAGGCGGGTCATTTATTCTGTTTGGTGTTTGCCAGCTATTATTTATTGGACCAAGTGACAGTGTCATCCTGTATTTGTCTGGGAATTCACCTGGCTCCAAGGCCTACCCATAATCATCACTGTCATGTTCTGGGCAAGTCACAAAACGACCATTACCATCCCCACTGAATGGCTGACCTGACCTCTTCAGTGTTCCTTGCCATAAGCATCAGTCCATTGTCCTCAATACGTTCCCTCTAAGGGTGATTACAGTATACTCACGGTCACTCTCCTTGGTTGGGAATGCTGAAGTACTGTTTGTGTCACGATTAAATAACCAGGATACACAAAGCTTTTTTTCATGCGTGTGAACTATGATCCTACCTTGCTGTTGGTTTCACCTGCTTGGTGGAGGTTAAAGATCAATAAAATCCAATAACCAGCAAATTCACCAATTACTTCTGGGATGATATGGATTTTTGGTTGGTTCTGGATACAATGTGCATTGAAGTCAGAGCCATGGAGCTGTGGAGCTAAGCTGCCTTTGGGAAAGCCGTTGTCTGTGCATGTGTTTGTCCATTTATTTTTATTTTTTTTTAACCCTCCCGTACACCTAAGTGCACATGTTCACTGTCACTCAAGAGTAACTGATTAGGCCTTGATGGCTGAATGTACAAGGACGTGTCTTCTCAAATGTCCCTTGTTCCATTTACCTTAGATCAAGGAAGCCTTGTGGGAGTTCTTTTTTTTTTACTTGTGCCACAATCGTCCTCAAATGTCCACGATGAACTACTTTGATTTTGATGGTCGCAGTGACCTTGCATCACTCCATTAACATGATTTCTGTAAAATGCCTTGGGGGAATTCATCAAAATATGCCACACATGATTCTCGCCAAAGGTCAATGTCGCTGTGTCATTGTACTGCCTTTGCAATTTTGGCAAAGGATTGTATCTTAGGAGAGCTTGGGGTTTATAGTTTTCAGTAAAATGTTCTCACAAGATGAGTTCTGGTAGGGAATGTGTTTTGTGCTTATTGTGAAAATAATTAAAAATATTTTTTAAAAAATCTTAATTTTGGAGCCAATTGTAATTGAATATGTGAAAGGGTGAAATGCAGTAAACCTTTTAAAGCAACTTCATCCATAAAATTAGTTAAGTAATCCATCTTTTATTTTGTATTCAACTTGGCAGACAGTGTTTCCCCTTGTTGAACTGTGTCTAAAATCGAGCCCACATGCTCTTCTTTTGATTGTTATAAAACAACCAACTCTAAATGAAGACGTCTTAAATATCTCAATCTACTTTATTCTTTACATGTATTTTCACTGGGTAGCATTTTTTCCCCAAGCTGGACAAGGTAGATAAATTTCTGGGTAGAAAAATATCTGTCAAAAGATGATTTGTGTCTGTGCTTCAAATCAATGTTCTATCATATGTAAAACTAAACCTTTTGCAAGTTATTATTATCTTTTTTTTTTTATTCTGTTATACCAGAGGGGACAATTTGCTTCAGCGACAACTTGTGATCAGTTGCAGTTCCATCAGGAAATGCAAATGTCTTTTGGAAGTGACTGAAAAACCATAGTTATTAATGTCATCCTTTAAGAGTTATTTATTGGAGATAAAATGAGGAAGCAAACTGTAGTGAGCCCCTTGGGAAAATTACTTTTCCACATTCAACCCATCCTATTCATAGTTACCTCCACATACTAGGAGCCATCCTGCCATAGTGCAACACACAGGCCTCTCACACACCCATGTATGCACATATAGTGTTCTAATACATTCCCTGAGCCACTTTATGGTTCAGTCTTATCATCTGATTAACATTTAAATAAAACTCTGGGAAAGGTAAGTTAACATTTAAATAGGTGTACCACTTGCTTTAAAGAGGGGTTTGATGAAATAGTTGTAGAGTAGTTCTTCTTTAGCGGCAGTAAAACCTGAGCCTAACAGCACTTAGAGACGGAGATTTTTTTTGTCTGATAATAATCAGGTTGTTTTGAATCATAGAGAGGGAGACAGAGGAGAACAGAACATTTAACACCTGTTATTCTTTTAATTTTTTTTTTTCCCCCCACCTACTAGTGGACAGAATTAGAAAGAACTGCTCAACCATTCAATATGATTCATATATGAAGAAGTACGCTCTTGGAGCTCGGGCTTCACTTGGTATCCATGATCCGTAAGATAAAAGCAGTCTTTTGAACCTGTAATATACTGTCTATCACTGCCATTTTTTTTTTTTCTGGTCAGAGCTTTATTAATGTTTGTTAGTCTTCGTCACCTGTGACTTCTGGTGCTGCTTATTGTAAATGTGACTCACAATGTGTGTCCATGTACTGCTCCTACATCCACAGAAAGTGGAAGCCAGTTGTGTACACACACAGCATGGCTTGCCCTTTCAGCCGGAGCTCAGACTGCAGGCTTTCTTCAAACAGCCTTGGCTCGGAGTCTGTCACCACTGCGGGGATGACAATGTTCAACATGAATCAAGGGTACCGTAATGAAGTAATGGAAAAAAAAAAGGAAAAAGGAAACTACCTCATGGAAGTGAATACATAGTACAGAGAGATTGCACCACAATAGTATGATTGTGTATAATATTCCGTAGTTTTTTGTTGTTTTTTAAAGCACAATTCAATTTGTGGTAAAATAATTGCAAGAAACCATATAGAAACAAGAAAACGAGTCATTTTTCTCAAAGCTTTGAGAAAGTATTTGTGTTTGACTGAGCAAATCTATTGGTTTGTTTATTCATTAACATTATGATAGTGACAAAGGCCCACAAAAGGAGCAAAAAACAAAAAGAAGGAAGGAAGAAAGAAAGGATGGATGGATGGATGGATGGATGGATGGATGGATGGATGGATGGATGGATGGATGGATGGATGGATGGATGGATGGATGGATGGATGGATGGATGGATGGATGTAGCCCAGGTCTGGTCTAAAGTGACAGTCAAA
>OMNM01039307.1:26797-45499 GCA_900302745.1 Parablennius parvicornis | reverse complement strand
TGCCGAGTTGCTATTAACAGAAATTCGGGATGGGAAAGATAAAAGTAACAGGACCTCATATTCATCTGCTCATCTCATTAGTCAGCTTCGTCTGTTTTGTGCATTTATAGCCGAGGAGCTGTTTCAGTGGGAAAACAGGCAAACACCAGCCTACTTTTGGATGAGGTTTATTACGAGGGGAGGGAGGCGAGAAAATGAGAAATGAGAGATAATAAGGTAATACACTGAGACATACAAATATATTTGAGACAGTGCCATAGTTTTTCAGGTCTATAAAAAGCGACAAAGGCTGATCTTGGAAGCACAAAATACGTCCTCCTATAGACTGGCTTGAAGATAAAATTGGACCTGCAGGCTGCAATTGTGAGATCAGATAATACGGATTCGGGGGCAGACAGTCTAAAAGCACCTCATCAGCTTTCACTGCTCCACAATTACTTGTGACAGGAAGAGGTTCAAATTAGGGGGAGCCGTTCTTTAAAAACAGACATGCAGAAAAGGTTTGATGTGTTAATCATGTTATGGTTCAGAGAAGAAAAATCTACAGAACCCATGAGATTAAATGAAATAGTGATGAATTTTTCCTTTCTGAGAACTGAACTCTTCAGACATGAGAAATATACAACAAGTAATTGCGGAGTACTCGGGTCCTGAAGCTATTTGCATAAGCGCCAACGCAAATGTGCGATAACTGTTCAATAAATGGAATGGAGTTTATTCTTGCAAATAAACTTGATTCATTCACTATCAAGGAGAAGACAGTTAAGAAAAACATCTCAAAATGAGATAGAAGATGATGATTTCATCCTATTTATCCTTAATTAGAGAAACACAAGGAGGAGAGTTTTTCCTCGTAAAAGACTAGAAGGTTTTTCCACCACATGTGCCAAACCATTGTCCTACTTAGCAGGAAGCACTTTGAGGGATTTCTCCAGACAGGAAAGCAAAGACACAAACAATCCACAAGTGGGCAACCATTATGCAGAACATTATTGCCTGATTGTCTGTAAAAACCATAGTTTTTTTACATTTCATGTAATGTTACCAGATTCATCTAACTTTTTGTCTTATATTTGGGCTCTACTATTCGCATTCTGTATTTTTTAAACATATTTATTTAAAAAACAAAATTTTTTCCTAAAATGGGCCTTGTAAAAGTGCAGGGTTGTCTTATCAGTCATATATTTTAAACAATAATGTTCATAATGTTCATTAAAGCAGTTTGAGCAGTTGTGTAGGTAACTGCTGTATAGGATATATGTATCAACAAGTGTGATTAAACTGCAAAAATAATTATGGAAATACAAATTCATCAAATAAATCGAATAAAAGTTCAAAGTTTGGTTTAGTGCTACAACTTGAAGCTGCCAATAATCTGATTTACAAGCCACTTCAGTGTCGCTTCACCTTTAGACATTGTGTCCATAAAAGGACTCTTGTTTTGAAAATGCCTCTGGAAATCACAGGACATTTAATATCCAATGCTATAAAGTCAAATAATTCATTTTCATATTGAAATAGGAAGTCGAGAGTGAAGACTGAAGCATCCAACTTCACTGGAAACATATCTGAATCCTCACAGGGAGCGCGGCTGACGCTTCATACACTGCAGCTCTCTTCCAGCTGAGTTACAGCTCCAGATGGAGCCAAATACATCGATCTCCGATAATGTCCCTGCATTTCCTGGTATTGCTTGAGGATATGAATTATACACAACCACAGAGCAGGCTAATAAATGGAAAACACTGTGACACCAGTGCAGAAAAAAAATAGTTTTTCATTGGCATCATCCTGGGATTTCATTATTTCCAACAACCCCCAGAATGGCAGATAAAATGCTTTATTCCTCCTAACTGAGAGGCAGGATCAGGAGGAAAAAAACTGAAAAAAAAAAACTCACAGGCGATGAAAGTATATGGGTTTGGACTAAATGATGACAATTTTATAAACAGCCACACTATTTAAAATAGCGACAAATAAAATAGCTTTTGTTACAGGGAGAAGTTACTCCCTCCAGTGCAGTCACCATGAGGAGCTCACAGACTCTGAGCAGACCGTGTGTGCAATGTGCATGCATCTGTGTGCGTGTGTACAGTGTGTGTGCGTGTGTGTGGTCGTCATATATAAATACAGTTGGAGAGCGTTTACCCAGCATGTGTAACCACTGCCTTGAGAGATGCTGCAGTCCCACCCATGAGAATAGTGAGCCCAACAACAGCACAGACCAACACTTAACCGCTCTGCACAGCAGCGTAGACCGACGTGCCACACTAAGACGGGCCTTCGTCACGCAAAAGAGCACAAATTTCTCTGAGGTGTTGATCATCTTCAAGCAAGGCTATTCTAAAACCCGAAACAGGTAGGGAAACCACACACGTCGTTACACAATGGGTTAAACATCTACATCCTCTGAGGAGGGGGTCTAAGCATTGCAGGGGCTATAAATAATCATGGGAGATTATTGGGTGTGGTGGCAGACAGCCTGACTTATGTCACAACCTCATTCAAGCAGAGTGTAAACACTGCTATGGATATACACTATACATATAAACACAACTGTAGCCTGTAAACAAAAGTTTAGTTCAGTGTAAGTTTTTTTTTTTTTTTTTTTTTTTATCCTTTCACGCAATGAGAAAGGGATTAATTTAATTAAAAAATAATCTGAAACATATTATAGCAGGTACACAATGTGAAATGGCTGTTCTAATCTTGGAGCTCAGACTCATTTTAGCTCTTATTCAAGAGAAACAATCAATCTTAGTACTATACTATAAAGTTGAACAACAGTCTGAATCCGTCGGTCTGTCTTTGTCCAGCACAATAAATATGAGTAAGAGAACAAGATAATTTTTTTTTTTTAAAGGTATATGATAAAAAAAACAACAACAAAAAACACTAGAATGAGTTCCACTGTAGAAAAGTTGAAAAGTTCCAGAGAAATGACGCATTGATGTACTTGTCATGCACCTGCTTTTTAGTGCAGCCCATCATGTGAACAATTACTGATCTGAGCTAAAAATAAGTTCATTTTAATCTAAGACGACCTGCTTTCGTTAAAGAAGCATAAAACCAGATGTCACTTAAAATCACAATCAGACAAGAACACGTGCATGTGAGCGAGCGGGCATAAGTCTGTATCCCTGAAAACTACCAAACTCCGCAATTTATGTGACAGCTTGCGTCACATTAGAGATAAGCCTCCTAAAGTTGAGTTCAATAAAACGAACTGTTATTGAATTTATAATTCTCTCAGTGCTCGGCACAGCCACTATCAGTGACGTTTGTGTAGATAGTAAATGAAGCAAAACACCTGAAGCGCATATTTTCACCTTCAAATAAATGTCTTATCCGGAGGCCTCGCAGAGAGACGGTGCAGGACTTCATCTGAACCGAAAAGCTGAGGTACGTAATTTAAGTTTTAAATTGTGTCGGTCTCTACCAGCTCCTGCCGTGGCGCTCACATTACGGATAGTGTTTTACATTTTAACTCACTGAAAACAACCATAGCTGCACGATATGTAAATACAGAGTAAAATATGGTTTTATGATACAATAAATTGCTCTCAAGTCTCTGAGGACATTCATTTCACATCAGAGTCCGAAAACAGGCCTTTCAAGGTAATTACTGCCTCTCAGATCCAACTGTCAGCAATCTTTTTTTTCTCCGTCATCCATATTGTAATTGTCAGCACTGAGACATGAACACAGAAGCTTCATCGTCATTTCACGCTTGACAAAAGTCACGGAGGGAGAGAAACTTCGACAGGTGGTGACAACAGACAAGTTTCCTCAGATTGCATGTCAGCCAACTAATTTAAGGCTACAGTTGAACGAGCAAACAAATCCACAACCGATTATCCTCTATTCTGCCAGATTGACAGTGTCAGGGGGGAACACTCATCCCTGTTTATTCTAGAGGCACTTTGAACTGCAGCTTCAGAAAAGATCAGAAAGAAGAAAAAAAAAAAAAAACAGAACCAATAGGTGAGCAAAGGATGGGAAGATTAAAGAAGTTGAGATATATGAACATCTGGCTAGGAAAAGACAAGGTGAGTTAAGAATTAAAGGCGGCTTCAGCACATGTTAATTAAGAACTCCTTGATCTATGAGGACAAAAACAAAAAAAGACTGGCCGGGATAAAAGCAGAGTGATGAAGTATATGAGAAGAGAAAGAAATAAAAGGAGGTTCTCTCAATAATAATAGTGAGAAAGTGGCTCTCAGATAACTCAGACACCCTGTGGTTTGTGACAAAATATGAAAAAACTTGTTTTGTACCTATCTCGCAATTCTAGCATATTTCTCTTTTTCTCTACGGTTTGGTGCCCACATGGGTTGTTTAGTGGTTTATTCTCCCTGTGCTGATTTTCTTCGAGGTAGTCGAGTTTAAGGTTAACAGAGACGTTCTTGTCTAATCTTCCCCAGGATGTGAGAGAGCGAAAAAGAGCGATGGCATGGTTTTCCTTGTGGCGTGTCCAGAGCGTACCCTGTTTGTAACTGATCTCATCTCAAAAAACCCATAAGTGTCAACTTCTATGACTAAGAGAGACAATTTTGCCACTTTCCTGCCCTTTTCAGGTATTTTTGCCATTTTTATTATTCTATTTTCTCCATTTCTTTTAACATTAAACTTGTTTAATAGTTTGAGCTTTTTCAGCTTTTTATGATGACTTAGATATTTTAGCCATTTTATATTTCTTGCCATTTTTAACGATTAAAGTACCGTAATTTCCGGACTATAAGCCGCAACTTTTCTCAAGCACTTTGATCCCTGCGGCCTATAGTCAGGTGAACCTAATAGCCCGGAAATTATGGTATTTTTTGATGGTAAAGCCATTTGACAACTTAACAAAAAAAAAAAAAAACTTTAGTAATTTCTAAGAAAGGTTTTTAGGTGTTTTGGATGTTCACTGTTTTTACCTTTTCTAGTGTGTTTACCTATTTTGAGCATTTTAACAATTTTTGCTGTTTTTAAAATGTATGCAGTGTTACCTATTCAAGCAAATTTTTACAATTTTAGCCATTTAAGCAACTTTACCTTTTTTTTACCACGTTTGAATTTGTTTATTTGCAGTTAGATGTCACTTTGTTCAGATGCAGCGACCAGTTGAAGGTTTTTCCATGGTAGATTTGCAACCAAGTCCCTGTGTGGTCATTTGATAGCTCTCCACCCCAGAGGCCTAGAGTGTATTAAAGACAGAGAAAGTATTACCCTTGCTGCGCTGATTCAGAAATGTTCAAAAATGTCATGTCCAGTGGAACCCATAAGGAACTGCATTTGTGGAAAACGACTGCTCTCTGCACCATTAGGTGCACCACGCTCCATTGCCAGCCTCCTGCTGCTGAACATGATTGTGCTACATCTCGCTCTCTCTCGTGGGGGACAGACCTTTCCTCACCGAGGACATTAATGCTGCCGCTTCACTGTCGCTGCGACGCATGTATTCACCAACAACCTCGAGATGAATCAGAGAAAATTCTGAATGATTCGGTCTTGGTGAAGCATCCCGAATACAAGCAATCACCTCACAATTCCAGGCCCATTGAGCTTTGTTTTGTTTTGACCACTAGGACAAATATGTCGCAGGGAGACAGAGCAGATTCCTTGAAACTTCATCTCTTATGTCTAAATTACGTAAGAGCTCGTCTTTTACCAAGGGCAATGAACTTATTTAGCACTCCTGCAGGGATTCATCACATGACAGTCAAAGGATGCACATTGTTAATATCAGGCTGTCTTTCCTAATTCTTTTCCATATTGGTTTAACGATTAAAACTCCATTATCTTGTCACGCAAACAACAAATGTTTGTATTGACACTTGTAGAAAGTCCCCCCATGACTGTGGGTCAGACTTATTTCTACCATATGCATTCCAGCTCTGACCTCGCGTTGTTGCATTTTAACATCGGAAGTCTTAGAAATCTAATTAGAATTACAATAGGGTCCTGGCCTCCAGGCCTTCCAGCTTCGGTCCCTAATAAATCACTGAGACTTCTCATGTTTCACACATCAACCTCGAGATCCCCGCTTCTGAAAGAATCCTAGCTTTTATCCATTAGCCTGAGCTTTATGTTCACAAAAATAAAGCGTGTACAATGCAGAAATGGAGGAAGCGGTAAGGCCACGTATGTGAGGTCAAATTAAGTCACAGCTTCCAATTATTCAGAAACATTTGCACTAAAATGTATCTACAATGAAGACATTAATAGTTGTTTCATATAGACTTAGTTGCTCAGTACATGATCTCTGAGCTGCTGATTCTTGAATAGTCAGAAAGAAATATAAACATGTCATTATGTCTTTCCAGATCCTCATACTATAGACTCTGTGCATTATAAGAGGGGGTAAAACTATTGTGTCTTGTTTTTTGTTGTTTGTTTATTTATTTGTTTGGCATTTACATTTGGCTTCAGTAGTCACAATCCTCTCGCTATCTTTAGGAAAGTTTAAGCTGTCAAAATGTAGGATTTGATGATGTGGGTAAAATACGCAACATGAAGCCCCAGGTAGACTACTCTTTATGTTCAAGGCAAGGCCTTGCATTCATGACAAATTATGTATTATGTCCTAAATCTATCAATCTGTCAAATTTCTGATACCATTGTAAAAATAGACACAGATCCACCATGGCCAGAGGAGTGCAATCCAGGTCCTGCAAGGTCGCAACTGACAACCGAGTGGCTCCTTATCAGGCTTTCTGCAGAGCTTCATGATGACACGTTCATTAGATTTAGGTGTGTTAGAGCAGGAAGACATCAGAAGCAGGACTAGCAGAGCGTCCGTCTTTTCTATAACATAAGGGTTGGATAATCCTGACAGTTCTGTATGTTATCAACATCTTCCCTGAAAAATCCCCCTGATTGCATTGAGTTGCTCAGTATCAGTCTCTCTGCAGAGCTTTATGACGTTTAACTAAACACAACCCGACACGGTGGAGCAGAGAAACCTGCAGGACAGATCTTTAGCAATGCGTATATTGTGAATGCTGATATTGCAATAACGATAAACATGCGATACATCGTGCAAAACTATTACAGACCTTCATTTGTTGGTTTACTTCAAGCAGTATATCGCAGCAAAGCAAGAGGGGAAGACAAAGTAGACAATTTTTGTTATTGTCAGTGCTGCATTTATTAATGAGCAAATCATCTCTTTAATCTCTAAATCTCTGCTGAAGTTGTCCCTCAGGTATCTGCTTATGCCGTCCCATGCATAAGGACAGCAGTGAAAATCCTCTTAGGAGCTGCTGGCCCTTTTCCAAACAGTTTATTGTTACTCAAGTCTGGGAGTCATTAAGTGATTATGAGCCAATATGATGGATAAACAGTGTTTTCACATCACAGTTAATCGTGTATTTGCAAATGGAAATACTGTCCTGCTCTCTGTTGATTTAACAAACCATTGGAAGGCTCCTACAGATTAGGTCAAATTATGAGTTTATAAATTGCTACACTGTGTGAAATGGATTTTATAAACTTACCATGTTGCTTCTCACTGAATCGGAGCAGACAATCATTACAAAGTACTTCAATATGCAGGAATAACCATTTTATCCTGTATGTGTTATCTGGAAATAATACAAAAATACAGCAAACAAAGAATAAAAGTATTTTACAAGCAGCATTTTTGTACGGGGGAAAAAAAAATACAGTGGACCTACATTTTATTTTAGTTAGTAGTAAACATCCACAGGTTGCAGCAGCAGCTACAACCTGTGGATATAGGTGGGTGTGCAGCGCACTAAAATATAGAATGAGAAATTTCACCACAGTTGCTTACCTTTTGTCAAGAAAAGGTCATAATCCTCGTGTTTATCTGCCTTTAAGCTGCATGTCCTTCATAGTTTTCTCCAGACGCTGACATCCTCTTGGTTTTGATGAAATCACGTGACTGATCTCAGTAGTAAAGTTATATTTCTAATTCTCACATCGACATTCGTCAGCAGCCTTTGACAAAAGATTTTTGATATTTGTATTTTGGCAGATGGGAGGCAGATGACCATGGCCATTTTCTCATTGGTTTTAAATCATATTGATGATGCCATCTAAGAACACATTAATACTCTTAACATCCTCATTTCAGTGCATCGCTCCACCAGATGACCGATATTACACTCATGGCTGAATCCCCAATAAAAAAGATTGGCTGTGCATCTTTAACGCGATATGACAGTGTTATAGTTATTTGTAAAGTGTGAATTTGTGACATAAAATGCTTGATGATGAAATTGCTTCTATAAAGCAGTGGTTGCCACACTATGATTGCCTCTTTTGAAAAGATTCACAATGCGAAATCAAAATGGGGGGGATAAAGGATACTTGTGCCAAATGTGTCTGCATTATTCAATTCTTTCACTTGAAATTATGAAAACCTCTTACACTGTCAGTGTTCCAGTTTGGTGTTTGCATATCTGTTCTCCATGTAAATATAATTTTTCCAGGAAGCTTTTTTCCCCAAAATTCAATCTTACTTTAATGAGAGGCTATTTGTCCTCTGCCTTTCTGCCAAAGTCAGGCGAGATAGGACGTCTGCATCTTTGATAAAGTGCGTCTGGAGGTGGACTGATGGTCCTGCCACTCACATTACAAGTCCCATGAGAAATCACTGACTTTGAGACAACAGCTTTAGGGCATATTTTGTAACAGACTGAAGGAATTATGACACCTGGATTCAAAGCTTCTCTGCTTTTGAATGTATTTCTTCGTTTTTGTGTATTCTTTACATCAATGGAATCAAGAATGCCTTTGTGAGGACATCTGAATGGAGTGGATGAACGAGTTAAAAGAAAAGGAGGCTGCATATAAAGTACAGACTGGAGAGGGGGAAAAAAGATGAAAAACTGGAGGACTGCGTGAAAGTAATGGCGAGACGTGATTGATTAGAATCTTGATAAAACTTTCATGATCCCGGTGGTTAAATTGGGTAATGAAAAGCAACCCCGGAAGGAGGAGGTGAAGAAAGAAAAAAAAAAAAAACGAAGACTTGCCATCACATCATAATATATTACACTGGTAAGTTTCAGCTTCAGGTCCAGTCTTTCACGTGAATAGTATTTCCTCTGTTCCTTCAGCTCCATCAGCTGTGGTCAGCTGGTGAGAGCAACTGCTTATTGTGGTTCTTACAGCCTGCAGTCAGACAGGACATCGGTCTCCACAGCCTTTCACAGAGTGGGTCTGTGTGGGTGGGTGTGTGTGTGAATGTGCGGGGATGTGTACGCCACTGAGCTGGCAATGACCCAAGATATCACAACAGCACTACACTACATTATTACCACTTACATAACAGAGGCTCTTCTATTTGCCTTTATTTTGTCTTCTCTCTCTTTTTTTTTTTTTTATTATTTTGTTTTGTCACTCTTTTCTCCCTCTCCAACAATAACATTTGTCATCTCACCAAACTTGGAACGCCTTTTGCAAAGAGCTTCACACTACAGTGTCACAGCAGCATGCGTCACCATCACAGCAAGCACACTGACAGTTACTCTGTGGTTTTGAGAAATTGCATTAGGCCACAGAGGCAATGGGAGCACAGCTAGGAAGAAGCCGCCTCTCAGCACGCTGCTGAAATCAACCACATCCTTTGTTAATGTTGCAAACTAAAGGTGGAATAAAGTGAGCAGGTCTACCAATGCAAATAAGGCAAACACGACTGCAGTGCTGTCAAGTCAAACAGCTTTGGATTACTGTTTGCTTTATGGAAACATCTCTATAAAAGTTCTTTCAATAAATCAATACTACAGAATAGTCCGAGCAAAGCTTCCTATGTGCATATAATTTACCAAAGCGAAATCTGGCATTTTCACTGAATACAGCACTATGAATTTAGCATACAATTCTGCACGTCTGACAGTACTTTGTTCACATTTCTATGATGAGGTTGGAAGCAGACAGAGGCAGATGGAGAGCAAAAAAAAAAAAAATGTTGACACAGAAACTTTTAGTCCCCAACAGATTGCATTAAGGTCTGCCAACACGGGCACATTTGAGACATGTCAGTTCAGAGCAGATGATGGATGAGCTGGGCAATTTGATCCCTCCTTGTGTGTAAATGTGCGAATGCGCTCTTGCCAGAATCGCCTCCCCCTGCATCAGCTCCTTTGCACATCAACAGAAGCAGCCGTAAAGCACAGTGGTGACAAACTACATCGGCCGATAACTTTCGTCCGGCAGAAAATGTCAGCCAATAATGGGAGAAGAGCAAGAAGACGGAAATTGATGGACAGGAAGTGGCGAATGATTAGCCGTCAGGAAACAGGCACATTCCAGTTCATCTTCATAAGATCATCGGATCCAGAGAGCAAAAGCCACAACGCCGGGATAAGAGGAGAGAGTTAAATGAACATGGCAAATATTTGAGCATAACTTTGTTTTTGAGACAAAGTACACAAATTTCCTTTTAAATGTTCTAACTGTTTCTCTCCTTATTTAAAGTGTCCACTGAAGGGGGGAGGGGGGGTTGGTAGTATAATATGATGTCCAAATTGGTTGGACTGTGAAAGGAAACAGGTAAAAAGAACTTAATGTATCCATTCGATAGTTATTTATATAATTTATTATGAGTGAATAGTCACGTATCTGGTGTAAAAAAAAGTCACTGTGTAAAAAAAAAAAAAAGCAATGTAAAGTAACTATGCACAATCCCAGTATGTGAAACAGTAATGCATGGACCAAACTGCCTCAAACTTCAATGGCCAATAAAAATCTGATATAGCTGCTGAAAATTGTGGTTAAAGACATCATAAGGCTGTAAGTGTAGTGGAATTATCTCATCTGAAATCTTTTGTTTTGTTTTCAGAGACAAAAAAAAGAAACCAGGAATCCTTACTTGTATAGTGTAACAATAAAGAAAAGTTCAAACTAAGTATAAATTCAGGCTCATTTAGCTGATAAATTTACTGACTAATAAAAGCCTATGCAGCAGAGATTTACTGTACCTACAAATGCACCTGTTGATTATCATTTGATTTTTTTTTTTAACAGTCAAAAACAGTTTAGATGTCAAATACTTTTATTAATACTGTTGGGATTAACAAAATATGAGACAATAACTGAACATCAAACTGGTAAAACTGGTTAGAAACATGTTTATAAGCCTGAAATTAAGAGGCCGGTTCAGCAGGCTTAAAATATAAACTCTGGAGTGCTCTGTGCTGTGTGCAGAACATTGCAGAGAGCGAGGGGAGAGGCATGGGAATGAAATTCATTCAATGTCAGCTGTGCACGCGCAACAAAGCCTCATAGACACATTTGCACACCCTCAGGCTGCACAAACTGCAACAGCAGAAGTCATTCAGAGAGACTGTGACGTGATTGAACTTCGTGCTGATTAACGTCACACATGCACTGCTGCAGTGCATTATTTCTCTGAGAGCAGTATGACGTAACCTATGAAGCATGTAAACAGCCTGCGCCACAGTGGCCCCTTCTCCCCATCACGGGTTAAACACCCCATGCAAATCATTTTCAGGCACACGCTTCCCCGGCTGTCTCGCACAATTACCCAAACGCACACACTACGTAGTCGGCGCTGTCGAACGTGTCACCTTTTAACCACCAGCAAGTCACGGCTGACACAAATGGAAGCGTACAGCCACTGGTGCTAAATGGTGTGACATAGGAGGGGGGGGGAACAGGGAGCGAGAGGGAGGAGAAAGATGAGGGTGATAATGCTAAAATTAGCCTTCTGTGAGAAAGTGACAGATGACCTCATGCTGGTTGTCACCCCGCCTTGCCACAGAAATCAGATTGTCTGGCAAAGCCCTCAATCCTCGCTCCCTTTGTCCCCCTCTCTTCCTTCTTTCTTCAATCATTTTCTTTTCCGGTCTCTCATCTCCTGCTCCAAAATACCCAAATTTCTCTCGCTGATGGGCTTCAAAATGACCAAGTAATTTGGCTGAAGGAGTGCGACTGTTCTTCCAGCATGTTCACTGATGTGGAGATCCAACGGGAAGATTTTATTTTTTTTTTTTTAAACAAGATTGGCTTTCCATTTAAGCAATGCAGCATCAGATATTCCCCAAAGCATGTTAGTGAAAAAAAGAAAAGTTTCATGAAAAAAGTTAGTTGTAGTAAAGTTTTTTTTTTCTCTCCCACGTCTCCTCGTCTTATCACACTGCAATAAGGAAGCACCTCACAGAGCAAACCTGTTCCATCACTCGCTGCACGTTGACCTTTTCCTGTCCTCCTTATTGAACACACAAATACACACAAACTCCACATCATTATCACCTCACCACCTCCTTGAGCAAAGTTCATTTCTGCAGGGAGAGTCGCTATATAAGTCCCACAATGCAGCAGGTATTTTCTAAGGCGAAGTCGCCAGAGGAAAAGGTCAAAGCTCCTTCAGGACAAAGCCGCTGTCTCATTCAGCTCCCGGTGCACTCCTTCTTCCTATATTAAGGTGCCACTCAACCCCGTCCTCTGAGGCAGAAGAGGCTCCATTTTCTATGTGAAGGTGTGGCAATTAAATTAGAGACAGAAAATAGGTCAAAGAGGCTGCAAATGTGCATTGGAGTGAGGTTTAAAGAAACACTGGGCTACAGTTTAGCGAGGATGACGTCGGAAGTAGTTAGCTGCAGGAGTAACAGAGATGAAGTGTGTGTGTTTTACATGTTTACATAAAGACTTACTGCAGACACGGAAACTGAGTGAAGCCGACAGAGTGCCAGCAAGGAAATGGCTGGAGGTGCAGAGGACGGTGGTTAGAAGTGCTCGCAGATAAGTGGTAGCTTTCGAAAACAGAGTTTTCAATGGGGGTAAAAAATATAAAGGTTGCGGTGCATCCTAATATGAAGTGTCCTCTTTGATTTTACAGAGCAGGAGTTGATGCACTGACTGCAAACAAAATGAGCATCATTTGTCTTCATTTTTGGTTGAATTTGCAATCTTCTGCAGTTGCACTTGGAAATGAAAGTGTTCGGACTGATCCGGGATTGATCCACCTGAGCGTTGTGCCGTTTGCACGAAAACAGCTCTGAGATTTGGTGAAACTGAGGCCACAGCTGAGGACGGCACCTCGAGTGCCTTCTGAGCTGCAGAAGACATGTTTGACTAATATGATCTATGAGCCGTGTGCTTTGTAATGAGCTCAGGAGTGGACCGAGTACAAAATAAGCACAGGTTTATCTGACATGCTGGATGAAATACACACTGAGAGGAGTACTGGGGCTCTCTAGGATTTATGAGTGTGTTGCTTGAAGATCTGGTGATTCTTAGCAGTGCCTCTGGAAGCAGTGTTTTAGTTCCAGTTTCCCCTTCTTTATCAGTCTTTGTTTACATGCTGCTGCAGGGAAAAAGACCATCACATCAGATTCTGCTATAGTTTGAATGTGTATATTGAGGAAACGCATAACACGTAGCTGTGTGAATCAGGAACTGAGAGGCAGGAATTGATCCAAGCCATTTGCAGCTCATAGTAAGTTATGCGCCAAAGTTTATCAAAGCTAAGACACTCCCTTTGCTTCCTGTTGCAACAGTGATGATTGCTGCAAATAGCATTTTTCCAAACTCCACCCACTGGCACATGTTCATACATTTGTTTGTGATAGCATTCAGGAAGCAGACAAACTACTCAAACTTTCACACCAGCACTGTTTGGCTTTTTCCTTTTTGTTTAACATAATCATTTACAATATGACCCTCATATTGTTACAAACATAACTATTATTATGCATTTGATGCCGACAAAAGGCAAGATTCCAAAATATACGCACAAAAATATTGATATTCCTAAAGTAATGAAGTCGTGTGCTGTTGTCTAGAGTTCACAGTGAACATTTATTATCTTTTTTTGTTGCAATCTATTGTAGAATAAATCCACATGCTTAATTTATCTGATATTGGTGACTTGCACAATTTGTAGTATCACAATATTGTAGTATCACAATATTGTAGTATCACAATAAAAGTTACAAACCAGTCATTTCAACAATACAAATGACTTCATTGAGTAAAAAGCACCAACTTGTCTTACTGAAGCCACGACTTGTCGAACTGCATGTTCCGGCGCAAACTGTCAATTGACTTTATAAACAATAAGAAAAGACATGACTGAGAACATATGTCCGTCAGTTAAAGCCTGAGGCTTAACTGAGGTGAAGAGGTCAATCCATTGACCACGGTTAAGCTTGTGACACCTCAAACAAAGCTATGGGCTTAAAGGAAAAGGGCCCTCAAAAGAATGAACAACATGGAAAAAGAGAACGAGAGCAGGAGGAGGAGGAGGAGGAGGAGGAGGAGGATGAGGAGAGGGGAAACCCACAGAAAAAGACAATAGGCCATTCTGTACACTGCTGCTCTAATATCACTCTGTACAATGCTGCTCTAATATCATTCTAATGATGGGAAACGTGACCATTTTCCTCGAGAAGCCTCAGGTGAAAGCATATCCATAACGATGTGGCTCTGACAAGCTTCAAAGGCTGATTAAATTTCATCAGCGAAGAAGAGATGACATAAATGGTTCGCTTTTCTCCGAGTGCGTGTCTCTCTCCCGTCTTGAAGCATCAGTTGAATATGTATGCATCTCATTAATTTGCCATGAGAACATAACCTGACCAGGTTGAAGACAGAGCATGACTGTGAAAAGCTTCAAATTATTTCAAAACTGGAATCAGTTTCTATTTTTTTAATAAGTCTGGTTTGATGTGTATTTTTCCCCACACTTTTCCAATTTTAGTTGGGTTTTTTTTTTTTTTTCATCACATCAACAGGAAATTAATGTGATTGCTTTAGAGATGAGTTGCTGATGAAATAAAAGCAATTAATCACAAACAACCTCCTAAAAACACCCACACATGGGTTGTATTAGGGCTGGATGGTTGTGTGGTGGATGTCACTCTCGCTTCATAGAGAGAATTTATCCAGTTTGAGTACAAGCAGGGACGCGGTGGGCGTCTGTGTGGAGCCTGGGGTTTTTTCCTGGGTAGTTCACGTTTCCTCACTCAGTTGAGGCTGATATGTGACTCTAAATTGTACCTATGTGTGGCTGACTTTCTGCACCCCTAACTTGGATAAAGCAGGTGAATGGATAGATCAGTTATTATAGCAATTAGGCGCTGAGCCATGTGTGCTATCGACAGAAGCAGAGACGGGCAGGTACTTAAATAGAGAAATAAATAAAGCTGATAAAAGTTCAGTAGGGAAGCAATAAAGCTGAAATGGAGCAGAAGAATGGCAAAATGTAGAATAAGAAACATCTGTATCCAAGAACATGTGAAAGGCGCCAATTCTCCTGATTCTTACACTGCTGCCAAATGTTTCATTGTATCAGCAGAGATGTAGTTCATATTACAGGCTTAAATGTGTCAATTTATCCTGCAACTATTTCCTAATCAGAGCACTGACGCTGCGCGCTGGAGAGGAAACACAAGTGTGGATGATTTCCAAGTAATTTAACCTGGAATGTTTTATTTGGCTTGAAAAGATACTGATCCAAAACTACAACTAGAGAGGAGGCATACAAATTAATTCCAGATGTCCTTGTTGTGTGTTTGTGAGTGCATTCCTTCTCCATTACGAGGGGTTATACAGGAACAACTGCATGACAGAAACCAGTGAGAATTGCGCAGCATTCTTTGTGTGCATACAAATATGACTTGGGATAAATAACCAAAACTGCTGATGTTGAGTCCTATTTTAAACAGGCACATCTGGGTCAGATTTTTGAAGCAGTTAAAGAAGGAAGAGTTCATCTTTAACCGTTTGATTTCTGGCCAGTTGTCACCAGTACTGTACGATGTGATGGTGAAATATTGAAGTCAAATATGATCTGTTGTCAGTGCAATCATGCAGCGTAGGAATACAAAATGCATGGAAACACCTGTCCACATGTCAAAGTGAACAGGTGGATTGGTCAGCAAGACATTGAACCGCAGATTGTTCCCATTGGGTTCAGTTCCCCAAATGGAGCCTCCATTTGTGCCTCCATTCGCTTTAGGGCCACTTACGCAATTGAAAAGCACTATATAAGTTAGTTTGACATAATTTACCAATTCATCAACTTTGAACAACTATCCTTGTTTCCACTGTGCAGTATGTGCTGGTACTGGTACTGGTACTGGTACTAGTACTGGTAATGGTACTGGATGGGGTTTTCGTGCATCTCCACTGACAAAAGTTGTGAATGGTATCGAAAGTACGGTACCCAACCGTTAAAATGTTTTGTCACCCTTCCATCTGGGTACCCCACACTACGAAACGAGTCCAATAAGAAGGAATAAAACGCAGCCGTCTGCTGATTGGTCCGAGATTTACGTCATTCTCCACAAGTATGCAATATTCAAATATCTCATCAGTCGTATAAATAATCTGTTGTTTACGTATTCTACTTTGCACACATTGGTTGATCAGTTTACTCTTTGGTATTGGTCCCGAGATGGCCAAGACTACAGTTGCAAAATGACGTTACATACTTGTGACCATCATATTAATGATAACAAATTCCAATGCACACAAAAATAACCCCTCCAGCCCAACGTGGACTAAGGGCAGGGATGCTGAAAGTCAATAAACAAACTACAATATTTGCCAGGGCTTCAAAATTCTTTCAGTGGTCTACCAATAAACACTTTTCTAAAGAACTGAAATAGTTATTTCTATCGAGGGAAATGCTTCTGTTATCATAAAAGATGATACAGCACTATTCAGCCAACAGAAATAACCATTAAAGGGAGTAATAGTTCGAAATCAATCCACAAATTTTTATCATGAGTTACAGTTTTCTTGATTTTTGGCAATATTTACTTTAAGAAGTTGCAAGAGTTTATAAAACAACTGGACCTATTGACTTTGATCAAAACTATTTATTGTCACATCATGAGGCTAAAGTGGTGACGAGAGTTTTAAACATATCACCCCTCAAGCGTCAAGTTATTCAATCAATAAGACCAGGAACAACAAGCGTGCACTTTTCTCTTAAGTGTCTGGTGTCACATGAACATATCTATACAACAGGATCAGTACAAATCCTCTTTCCAATAAAATACAGAAACACGTGTGGGAAAAGATGAAATGATAAAGAAAACCACACAAGCACATGTTGCCTCAGGCCAGAGTGGGATTAAAGACTTTCTTTATTAAGTTCTCTCCATAGGTACTTGACTTTAAGGTTGTTATACTGTCGACAATTGACATGAAAGCATGTATAAACTAATAAATGGACACGTGTTATGTGGTCTTTATAGGGCGTAAGAGTTTATCTAATTGATGAGACATTGAGTAGGCCGTCAATGAAAAAAAAAAAAAAAAAACAGTGATAAAGTAAAAGTACCTACAACTAAAACTTTAAGAGTCAGTTGAGTCCAACATTCATGAAACATTTCATCTGACTAAATTAACACAGGTTCAGCTTTCTAATGTCTTTCTCCCTACAACCTGCAGGTGTGTCTTCCTGACATTTCTTTTCTCTCCAACAAGATCTCTGCTGAGGTACCGACAATGTACTCCATCAGCAGTAATCCTCGGCAGTGGAGATTAAAAACAAGGATGACAAGAAGCAGCGTGCTACACGCATGCGCACGCACGCACAATTTTCATATGCAAAGTTTACAATGAGTTTCATTCAACTAGTACTTGCCTAGACCTCACATGTCACTCATTTGCATAATGGGCGAGGACTGCTGGGTGGTGTAGTGATTAACGCTCTTATCTCAAGGCAAGAAGATCCCGGAAGTTTGGTTGGGGGCTGTACTGTGTGGGGTTTGCATGTTCTCCCTGCAAAAGCATGAGGTTTCTACAGGTTCTCCAGTTTTGTCTCACACTTCAAACAAATGTGTTGAAGGGCAATAGCCAATAACAATGAATAACAATGAATGTGAGTGCGTGTCTCTCTGTATTCTGCCCTTACCTTTAGTCAGTTGGAATCTGCTCTTAATGCATAAAACAGGATATAAGGTGGATATTTCAATAGATCATATTTCAAGAAAGTCCCAGTAAGTTGAGCGTGTTGATTTAAGTACCAAGAATTTGGATATATAAAGTTTCTCTGGTCAATTTCTCAGCTTCTCGATTGTTGTTCAACGTATTCAAAGTGTATTTAAGTTAAAAAAAATGTAAAGACTAATTGTGCTGTCTTCTACTGGGCAGTTTTCGGCAGTAGCAATAGATATATCACACATACACAACCACACGCACGCACCCACACACACACACACACACACACACACACAAGCAACACAGCAACACTTCTTCTGGCTGAATAAATAGCTCCAGCTCCTTTCTGTCATCACATCATATATCCACTATGACTCATTCTTAAAGGCCAAATACCAAATACTGACTCAGTGCAGACAGCAAGAAACACTCTCATCTCACTTTGGGAGTTAATTTGCTTTTCAGTAAACCCACAAACAGGAGCCAATCCTCGGGTCAACTGGCAATATACGATGTGAAAGCAAAACCAATTTATATGATAATGTATTGATAATTCGCTCGGGTTTGTCAAGTCAGCTAATGCGTTATAGCACCATATATTTTTCCGAATATTTAACACAAAAAATTCAACACTTGCATAGCAAAAATAAATGAACGTCATGAAGAGAACTTGTCAGGATTATGTCAACTGAAGACAACAGAAACACTAAACTAATAAAACTAATAAATATTGTTGAATGGTCACTTGGGGGCGGCAGCAGTGCATCATCTACATAAAACGTAAATTGCAGGAAATCTACAAAATAGGCCACAGCTACAGGTTGATGTAGG
>OMNM01039307.1:0-26650 GCA_900302745.1 Parablennius parvicornis | reverse complement strand
CCAGGCACACGTTTGTTAATTAAGGAACCTAAATTGCTCCTGGGTGTTAACTTCTCTGTGGATGTGTGTCCGTCTCTCCATCTCATCTACGATGCACTGTTGACCTCCTGAAGACATATTAAGCCGTCCGCCTCCCTGCATGCTTGTGCTGGAAAAAGCTTGTATAGAACATGGATAGTTTACTAAGCGCTTGTCTCGCACATACTGGTCTGTTGCAAGACAGAAGTTCGAACGCCTGACTGCAGGATCGTATGACATGAAGACAAAGGATCACGCTGCACTTTCTGTAAACCAACACTCTCTTTCGCTTTCTGACAGCATTACAGTTTTGTCGGCACCGACATCCAATGAGGAGATAAGTGTATCAGCGGGAGATCATCAGTCTAGACGTGTACGCTGAGACAGCAACTTTCAGATCAACAATCTTCCCCTCAAATACATGTATTCCTCTTTCACGGAGCAGTTTGAAATTTACTGTTGAAATAAACCAAACATCATAGCTACAGATGAAGTACGTACATATACACTTACTAGCCACTTTATTAGATACACCTATTTTACCACACGATGAATCAGCCAATCACATGGCAGCCTTTCAAGGTATTTAAGCACGCCAACATAATCTAGATCAACTGTTAAAATTCAAATCAAGCGTGGCAATTGAAAAGATCTGTGATTGAAATATCTTTGAATTTGACATGGTCATCAGTGCTAGATGGTCCATATTAGTATTTGAGAAACTGTTGATCGACTGGGATTTTCCCGCACCACTATCTCCAGATTTCATGATCCAGATTGGATCCAGATGAAAGAAATCATAACTTACGCAATCACTATTTACAACCAGGCTCTGCAGAGAGGACGATCTCTGACTGCACAAAAACTTAAAGCTGATCTGCTACAGCAGCAGTTAAAAAAAATGTGGATAAGTCTGGATTTCTGCTGCTGCAACTAGACGGTAGCCTGGATCGTACCTTGTATCAACAGTTCACTCTACTGCTGGTCGTGTATTGTTGTGGGGAACATGTTCTTGCCACACTTTGGCATCAATGGAGGGTCATTTGGTTGCCACAGCCTACCTTATTATTGTTGCTGATCACGTTCATCCCTTTGTAACCACAGTGAACTGTCCGATAGCTGCTTCCAGCATGATAACAGAACATGCCACAAAGCTCAAAATGGTTTCTTAAACATGACAGTGAGTTCAACAGGTTTTGCAGTTACTACATCCCAATGCAAACTTTGGGATGTGGTAGAACGGGGCATTCACATCATGGATGTGCAGCCGACAAATCTGCAGAAAGTGCATGATGCTACCACATCAACGTGGAACGCAATCTCTGAGAAATGTTTCCAGCACATGTTGAATGTGTTCCACAGAGAATTCAGACAATTCTGAAGGTAATTCTGGTTGGCTCAGCTACTCAACTAAACTGACATAACTTTAATTAGTGTTGTAAATAAGTTCAACAAACATCAATTCTTGCAAAGGCCATTCAGCCCTGAGCCCGACTTGATAGTTCAGAGTCGAGTTTCAGAAGGCATTTTACGGACGTTGATTTGAGCTTAACTTATAAATACGTATGCAGCTGTTGAAAGTGTGAGGGGTTGTGTGTCGTGTGGCTTTCAGGGTGCTCTATGTCAGTAAAAATATCAGCTTCTTGAAAATGACCTTGACAGCCTGATATTTAGTCTGATCACACCAAACAGTTTGTACTATCATGACTTTATCCATTTCCCTTGTTACAATCCAAGCAACCATCATCATGATCACCACTGTTCATCATCCTCAGTCTTTCAATGGTATTGCAGCCAGTGTCCTCTTTACCAGCCAATAAACCAACATTTTCAATTGAAATTCCAGGTATTATACATAAATTAGGTGGCTTTCCTGAATCCTTCCAGTTCACTGAAACACCAGAACAGAACAAGAACAGAACATGATTTGTTTTCTTTCCTTTTCTCTCTAAAAAAGAACATTTTCTCCATGTTCTCAGCATTAGAGATGACAAGCGGGTCACTTTTAGCCACAGAAAGTGCATTTCTATTGAGAAAAAAGCTTCTTTTTTTTGGTTTACAGTATTATGTCAGCTTAAAAGGCACTTAAGTCGCCTCTTGTCTTTTTGCAAATGGATTATAAAACACTTTGCTGTCTGTGGCAGGATTAACTAGGCAGATGATCTGTTAGTGGAACAAAGGGAACTTTATATTTAAAAGAAAAAAGAGAAAGAGAGAGAGAGAGAGACAGAGAGTGAGTTGAGGACTTAATTATTTACAGACCACTGGAGGTTTTTTTCTTAACTTTGTGTTTACAAAGTGGTGAAAAACAAAAGAAATAATGTGAAATGTATATATAGCGGAGTTATATATAGTCGTATCTTTATGTGTTTATCTAATTATTTGAGTAGATGCTTGAGTTTTGCAAGCTCCCTCCTGACATCTGATAAACAAAGTTTTTTTCTAATTTAGTCCTCATCAAAAATCTACGAATCATCAACTTGTCTGTTAATCATTCACTGTATCATTGTGCACTCTATAAATGGTTTACTGTCGCTCGTTCAATTCAAACTTTACTCCCTCGGCTGGTTTAGAAATCAATCACAAGGGTGATAAAAAGGTTTTATGCCAACTTTCTTGTAATAGATTTTGGCTAAGAGCTCACTATAGCGACACCACAGACCCATTTGAAGATTCTCAGTATTAAGAGACGAAGGTTTGGTCTAATCCTTCACACTGAATCTTCTTCAGATGCTGAATCAATAAAGGTGGGCTAAGCTGACCAAGCAGGGCTGAACCTAACAATTGTTTGCATTATTGATTCGTCAGTTGACTATTTTCTCAATCTACCAACAGGTTGTTTGTGCTTTAAAATGTTAGATGGTTGAAGAAATGTTTGACCTTGAAGCACTAGCTTTAAACTATTTGTTTTGGCCAAGGTGACAGCAAAATATCCGCCCAATCTTTTAATTCTTCTTCGTATTCAGCTGACAGCTGCAGTAGCTGAATCCGATGGTAGGTTCAATACCATCTAGAGGCCCGATACAGTCAATAAATCACCAGTCCATCACAGGCCTCAGGCAGAGATCAAGTTATACACACATTGACACCATCTGGTCATTGAGAGTCATCATTTAACCAGAACACAAGTATTTGGACAGATTGAGGAGACGGGAAAACCAATGTGCAACATGGAAACTCCACACAGAAAAGCCCCCAATTACAAACTCAAACTGGGAATATTCTCACTCTACAACAAGAGCGATAACCACTAAGTCAAATCTCAAAACACTGATAGAAGGCAGATGAAAAAAAATCCAGGAAATATTTAACATTCTTTTAGGCTTAAACCGTGGAATTTAGCTTAGATGTAAAACATATATAAAAAATGAGTAGCAATTAAGATAATAGTTGTTGATCATCTGTTGAATCCTATTGTTTTATAGTAAACTCTACGACTATCATTTTAAATTGACAATAAATGCAAATTTATTGTCACTGTGATATCATACTACAAACAATACACATATTACAGACATCTCATGTTCCAAAGCACTGTGCTCTACAAAGTAATATGAAAGGAAATTGCAATTATTTGCAAATAATTTGCAAATATTGTACAAATATCTAAATAATACATTCAAATCAATTTTATTGCTGTATTTATTTCATACCTGTGGACCAACAGGACAGAAGTCAGAAGCACAGAAATCAAACAAAAGTTGTTGACTTAAGTGTTTGTAAGTTTGAAGTTAATGCAATAATCAACATTGTGCACCTACAGCCTGCAGCCCTGGTCAGAGTATTACAATAGAACATTTACAGGAGTATAATTAGCAATTTCATGTCAAAAACAGAACCTCTTTTAAATTGTGGATCGGTAGACATACATTTTCATATCTTAATATGTAACATTACAAAACTGACTATTTGGCTTCTCCCACTTCATTCTAACTTGCACCGAAGACTTGAAGGCTTGTTTGTATGCTCAAGGTCAAGAATGAACCGAGCAAGACACCAGGGAGACTTTTTCACTTGATCATTCATAACATGTCATACTATAACGTGGAAATGGTTATCTTATATGAAGAAACTTCATGAAAATATAACCTTAACTGTGATGATAAACTATAACATTCATTAGCTCTTCATTGATTTTTTTTTTCCAGCCTGCAACTGACATCATTTTGTATTTTTTCATTTTATTTTGAATTTTCTTAATAGATTCAAATGCCATGTGTGTGGTGTAAAGATATGCTCCTGATAAATCTCATCTGTCTAAATGACAGACTGTTTTAAAATTGTACTGATATTGTTAAAAAAAATAAGATCGTTGACTGAAAACATTGAGCAAGACATTCATTTAACACAACCTCTGTTGCAATGAGCGGGATTCAACTATTAAGACTAAGATCCCACCGAATATTCATGATACTGGATTCCTAAATTTATTCAGTGTCCAGTGTGTGGAAGAAAGTGGTGGAATAGCAAGATAATCACAGGCTGATTAGTAATTCAGATCATGTCTGTCTCTCTCCCAACCGAACACACACAATCTTATCGGCATCAATTATTATATTATGATTAACTGAGAGTCCAGTTTATAGAGTTACTACAAACAAGAGATGCTTAATGGAAAGTTTCCCACGTGAAACACAAAAAAAAACCCAGTATTTCTGCCATGTTTTCAACCAAGCAAATGTCCCTAACCATTAATAAAATGCTGCCAAGCCAACTCGTGCTTACACATTTTCTCTGAAAAGCAAAGAAAACTGTTATTTAGTGCTGTGATTTTGTAATGTTCTGCCAAACAGCCACCAACTCGATAGATGATACAACAGATTCTGATGTACTCTTTCAAAAAAAAAGGGGTCAGGCTGTGAAATTTGAAGTGAGAAACTTTCTTGTTTTTTCTGATAAGATATCATCTCAAAAAAATTGTTTTAAAGCAAACTGCAGTTCAACTTCTTGGATCGTTCCAGGAGTCACAGGTATAATGAAATATTATCAATGAGTCTCAAATTTCGGGTTATGCATTAAAAGACACTCCTAACAATTAACATGAAATCATATCATCAGCTTGTAAATGTGGAGCAGCAATATTGGTATTGATCCTTGACAGGATGAAAACAAACCATGTTCAGTGCTTCTGGTAACTGTTGGGCTTCTTTTGTTCATGAAGTTCAGAAAACAGTCGGAGCAGCAGCATAGAAAATCCAATTGAAAATCATTTTACGACACATTTGTTCCAGTAAATTCCACCAGATTGTGAGGGCTCAGCCGAGACTCCAATAAATTAAACTTAAAAATAAATATATTACGGTTTTATTTTTATTAGATACGGATTCTGCTAGAATTTTAGAGGAACTTTTTGAAATATGAAACATTTTCTGCCAACATGAGATTACATTGCATTACATGGTAGATGACGGGGCGAGGATCCTTTCATTTGTCCTGACATTAAAAATGTTTCGAAGAAACTGGTGGATAAAACACCCCTAAACTGTCTTTTCCTGGCTTTGAGCTGTGTGAACCTTTAAATTTTCTCTTTTTGCTTAGTCACAAACTGGCCCAACATTGGTGGCACGTACCTGGCAACTACAAACAGAAAGATGGAATTGTGAAAGAGAGAGCTCGAATGGAGCAGCCCGCGAGGGCCAGGACTGCCTTCAATTACAACAAAATCACTTTACAAAGTCAATACCAACCAAGTTTGTCTCATTTTTATTTGGCTCTATTCTCAAATGAGATTTAGTTTAGTTTTTTTTTTTTTTTTTTTAGAAACAATTACTTTAAATCTCTGAACTGCACACAAAAATCTGGTTTTGAGACACAGACGAAGCCGTAATGTTGCAATGTTTTTACAAACCATGAGACGATTGCTCTGGCAGATTTAAAAGCGTTCACTTGGGAAATTAGCCTAAGTGATTGAGGAAAAACTATAAATCGATACAAGAAGTATGGGAAATGAAGGGTTTATATATGCCAGTGGGGGTGGAAGACACAGGGACACTGAAGCCATGTTTAGTCTTTATTTATTCAACTATTCGTTTACTGATTTACTCCACACTGTTACCATGAACTGTCTGTTAAACCAGCCACGCACTGTGCAATTTTTGGTCGTCCCAGACGAAAGACAATAATCGTGAGAGAATAGTGTCGCCATCTTTGATTTTGGCTCTAAATCGGTGGTCCTACGTCGGTTCAAGGAGGGCTTGTTATCGTGGTCTTTTGAGTAAAGACAACCTGCGATACAATTCTGACAATGACAGAAACGTGGGTTGATCACGGCTGCTGCTGCTGCGAGCTACTAACCAATAGAAATGCAATATAAAATGACAGATCAGCACAACACTGACGCTAAACCCTAATAGAAGCTTTGCAGCTACAACGGAAAAACATCAAACATTTATGTGGGCTGTAAAAACAAAGAACATAGCCTGGTAGAGTCCTGTTGCCTTTTATTGGGATTTCTCTCCAAACACATAAATGCCACAAGAGCGAGGGCTCCATTCAAACTTCAATAGTTTCTTTTTCATGTTGGATGGAGCACACTTATAGCATTTAATTCTTGCAAATTTACTTATACTCACACACATCATAGTTCAAGATTCAGCTTGTGTTTTCTAGAAGCAATCTTGCACATGGCAAACTTCCTGTCATGTCCAAAGATATTAGTATGATGTAGCTACAGTGTAGCTAGCTGTGAACTTATAAGATTGGTATAATTGCAGTTTGTAGTCGGCCTAATATGAACTAACTTTCTTAAGTCAATTTTTGATTTATTTTGTTAATTAATTTTTCCACTTTTACTTCGTTCAATTTAAATGCTGCACTACATAAAAAGAGAAACGTATAAAGCCAATCCAGGCAAATAAAACAAACAAACCAAAATATCACCTCTGAAGATGCTACAGATGAGAAGACGAGGAGTGAAGCACCTGCCCAGCAGCAGGTAAATCAATGAGTCCATTGATTTTGATGGACTCATTGATATGATGGATATGATATGTCCATATGATGGACATATTGTGGTAAATCAATGAGTCTATTGATTTACCACAATATTACAAGCTGCAATGAGAAATATGTACAAAGTATCAGTAAGGGACACAAAGTCTCGACAATGGATGGAAAGTCTGAAAACGACACACAAACAGTCTCTTCGAAAACAAGCGTTTCATTTTCCTGTCGCACAATGATGCTCAATTGTGTCAGATCAAAAAAAAAAAATAATCCTGTTCTTAGATTCTTGACATTTTTGCAGTTGCGAAACGTCTCGATTTTAACAAATGGGATCTTTGTGTAACCAGGGCGGGGATAAAAAGCACCAGCCTGCCAGCCTGCCAGCCTACATAATCACTGGAAAGTGAGCGGCCAACATCTGTAAATGCAAGTCTGCCCTTTTCCATTTGAGTTGCCTTTTGTTCTTCATACAAACCCTTCTAGAGCTCTTCCATTAGATAATGCCGTTATCACAACAAAACTCATGGCAATTAAATGCAGATTATGCTGTAATTCAGAGCCTGGTGCATTAGTCTATGCTCCATCATGGAGCTATCTAATACACCTCTAATGCATTCAGACAGTAATATCCCTCTCTAATCCTTGGTAATGTTCAGTAAAGCACCTCCCCATGGATTAACCAAACCCTCTCAGTTTTAAAAGCATTCTGATCCATAACCAAAGCGGCGTGCACCTCTGGAAGGTACACCTTTCAAAAAGTTGAACCTGTGTATCCCAGTGAAAAAAAAAAAAAAAAAAAAAAACAATTTTCCAAGCCAGCATTATTCCATCAGAAATAATCTGCCGCAGAGGTCAGCCAGAGTTGAAACAGTCAATCTCCTGTATGCTGAATGCTGCACAGGTTCAACAGCATTAAAAAAAAAATAATGAATTTTCATTCGACCCACCTGTACTGATTAAATCAAAACACAACAGATTTTTATGAATCAGCTTGGGTATTCAACCTCCACAATCTTCTTTCCCTCTATCCCACCATTTTAGTGGTTTGTAATCCAACACCTGTCTGATGTATTTGTGTATTAAAAGGCCTAAAAATTACAGCGAGATAACTGCCAAGTGCCTTTTGGGATAATGTTTTGAATATCACGTCTACCTAAAATATGTTGTCCTATTTGCATGTGTTCTGAGTTTTTAAAAAAAAAAAAAAACATCCAGAATGGACTAGTTGTTGACTCTGAGGAGTATTTGGATCATTTCTGAATGTTGGATATCCATTCACTAAAAGGCTCAAAACATCAAAAGCACAGTAATTATTGTTTTTAATTATATTCATCTGATTTACACAAGTAACTACAAACAGGCTAAACCTCAGAAATGTCTTTTAGCACATCTCCAAAACACCTCTTATTATTGGCTACCTATTATAATTTATATCATGAAGACAGTGGCGGTAGGAAGGGCATCAGTCGTATAAATTATCTAAATGGTGATGACTTTCTATAACAAAGATAACCAATGAGGGTGGAAAAACAACACATAACTGGTTGATAAGAATAAAAACATGACATAAAATTAAGTAATACAAGAAGATGAATAAATATGACAAATTAGCTAACACATTACCTGTACTTATCCATGGTGCATTCATCTGAACACCTATATTATGGTCTTTAAAAAAAAATAAAAAAAAATAAATAAATAAAAAATCAGGGGATCTTCTTGGGCCAAAAACGTTTATACATTAACATTTCAAAGTTTTTGAAAACACTTGATTTAAAAATCCCACAATGTGCAGTATTCATCAACTCAGCATCCCTTCTTACTATACAGGCTACTTGCACATTAGAGACGATCGCATTGCAAACAATTCGGCCAAATGTGCCTATAGAGTTAAAAATAAGAGTCACTCAAAATAGTTCTATTATTGTAGGTGTTCATTGCTGGTTGAATTTTGATCAACATAAGATTATTGGCAGCTTTCTATGGTTGCATTTTGAATTTGTTATCCAGGCAGCACAAATAAGGAAATGACTACCCCTTCATGTTGGATCCTGTCCCAGATGCTTCCCATATAAAATAAAGGCACAGCTGTTTTACACAGTGGCAATAGTTTTTCTTTTTTCTTTTTTTTTCCAAAGGTTTGATTATAATGAAAAAACAGGACACCCAAACATAAATAGCTGATTGTGGATACGAGACACGAGCAACTGTTCCCTACAGGAAACATCAAACCTACTGTGATGATGGCCGAAAGCAAAGACAACAACAATTGTTCATTGAACCGGAGTCATCAGAAGCCTTTTGTGTTCATGTGACCTCTGAATCACAGAGCAATGGGCGTAAAGTGTCCAAAGAGAGTGAGAATCACATAAACATCTACAGTAACAACCGAAACATGTGGGCGAAACTGTGCCAAGGAAGGTTCAAACTTTAATAAAAGTAACTATTTCCGGTTTATTACTGAAGGTGGCTGTTTTAGTTCGAGCAGCAGTCATAAAAAAGTAGCTCTCTCATTGCTGTTGAAGTAGCATCAACTTTTTGCAAACAAATACTGTTGCAAAGAAGATTTCAGAACTTTCTGCAAAATCTGGTTGGCCAAAAAAATAAAATGTTTCTGTTTTACCAAAAGTCAATAGAAAATATTTCTTTGATCATTTCATCCGGAAACATTGTTAAAAATGGTATTAAGTTGAAATTGCACTTAATATTCCTTTAAAAAGATCTCCAAATAAATTATAAAGGATTCATACTTTTACTTTTTAAAACAATATTACAGAAAATACAAGAAGTTAAAAAGAGAGAAACAAACAAAACAAAGAAACCAACAAAGAAAGTTAGGGCAAATATTGATTGCTGTTCTAAAAATAAAGGCCTAATTGGATTTTTATTTGTCACCGTTGTGTGAACTCATTTGAAATGCACCGTGTTTGTGCTTGAAAGCAAAACTGAAAGTGTCTGAAGTGGTTCACGTCCAGATGGAACGGCGATCCGTCTGCCGGTTTCACAGAAACTCAGTGGGGCTTTCGTAAAAAATTTCCATTTCACTGCTTCCAAAAGATGATCATGATGGGATGAGCCAAAGTTTACTTTGTTATTTTGCTTGTCAGTAAAATTTATGTGAGAATCCCTGTGATCTCCAGCTCTGAAATGTAAACACATACGTTATGCTGTCCGTTATTTATCGTCATCCACAAAGACGTCCAAATGTTTAGGTGAACTGTGAACTTCCTATTGAATTCTATATTTTTTAGCCTATTTGTGCAGCAAACATGCCATGCACTTTGTCCGTATGGTTTAAACTCACTGAATATAAAGCACTATTGTTTCTCACATTTTCATCACGTTCATCTATCCGTCTCTCCGTCAAGCCACGCCTCCAATCTATCATTCAAGTCAGTCCACTACTGTCCAGTAAATAGTTAGTGGGGACGGAGCATATCGTAGCTGACAAAGGGTGAAAGGTGGTTTCCAGCCTGAATCGGTCATCAGTCCGTCACAGTTCAAACGGAGAGACAAATAAATGGACCCATACCAATGAGCAACCCAGTGTCATCAATCAACTTGACAGGCAACTTGATGGAGGAAGCTGAATTACTCGGAGAAAGCACATGCATGCAAAGGGAGATTATGCAAACCAGAAAGAATAACAATCATGCCACTCAACATTTACAAAATGCATAAATGATTTTTGTTTATCCGTGAAATACCACCTATTTCAACCACAAGTAAATATCATTTTTCATAGCTCAGTTCTGTTTCCCTCTGCGTTGTTTCTAGTCCCATGAGTTATATGACCCTACGTCTGTCCCCGCCTTATCCAGCTCGAAGCTTTGAGAGCTGGTTTCTTTCCAGCTGGCATTGGGCCAAGGGTAGTTTACAAGATAAAACAAGGCACCAGTACCCACACACACACACCTTCATAGTCATCAATGTAATCTAATGAATGTTTTTGAGTCATCCGCAGAGGCCAAAGTACCCTGGAGGAACAATATCAAACAAAGTACGGGCAATAAAATTGAAAATAAATGGAAAAGATTTGAAGTAGAAGCCCTGAGAAAAGAAAATAAGACAAACAAATTCAGATTACGCCGTGCACACTACGCATGGCCTAAGATGACCACCATCACTCACCACTTTCAGAAAGCATATGCAGGTATTTGGACATAAGTAACTCGCAAGTTAAACCATTCGGAGTTAAGTCTTGTGTGTCGCTCGGTCATTCCCTGCATTTGTTTGTGTAAACTGAAGCAAACTAATACGCGGAAAACATACGGTGCTTTGGTCAGTCGGCTTAGTGACCCACATGCGGCTGTAACTACTCGTGATGACTGAGATGATAGAGTCCAATGAAATTTATCACCATCAGGATTATTCGTTGCTCTGTAATCCATGGAGGGATTTTTTCTTCGCCATAACGGTAAATGGAGTTATACAGCGTTTTTTTTTTCCATTTTTTTTCCAGTTGAAAAAAACTGATGTCATGGTGGAGATGTGAAGATGGGAACACTTCTCAGCCACTGGTCCTCCAGGACGTTGCCGAAAGATACTTGAGTGATTAAATATGGACTCTCCTCATGAGTTAGAGCGACAATACAACACATTCACCACACATTTCAAATTGTGCAAACAGACGAATGCATGATGCAACGTCTTCAGAGCTTTAAATGTATCTCCATGCACAAGATATGAAAGAGAAAAGAGTCCATGTAACTTTCAACAGATCAACTTTTGCTCCATCACATGGAGAGGCAGGATGTACATACTGAATGTGAAGCTCGTGCTATAACCACCAGCTCGCTCTACGTAGACCATTTACCCACACGTCAAGTGAAACCAGGAAACAGCTGTGACATATCTCTCGATCAGATCTTTCTAACTCGCATCGAAATGCATTCCTATCATTTGAACCTGTTTGTTATGAACCTCACATTCACCATCATGTTTGCATGTTCTCCCTGTTGTGCATGCATCTACGCCCATCAGTCAAAAACCAGCATTTCTGGTTATCTAGTCGGTTTGAACTGCCCTTACGTTTGAGCATCTCCGTGTTCAACCAGCACGAAGTGCACTCTGCCTCCACTCATACTCATGAGCCTGATTTGGAGAATGCAGCACAGAATAAGGATGACTATGTCCATATCATGTTGTTACATCCAGAGTGTCTCGATGGAATAAATACTCAAAGTAAATTCTCCTCAAACTGCAGCTATGGATCCACATCCATATGCAAGACCTACATAAAATCAATAAACCCTGAGAGTGCCTGGTGAACTGATAATGACCCTGAACATCACAAGCCCTCGGAGTAAAGCCTGTACTCTAAACCTGGGGATTTTATTTAACAGCACAGGTCCACTGTGAGGTCTGTGTACTGGCAAAGCCCACTGCTCACTTTGCGTAAAGACAGATGTGGGATTTGTGACCTGCCGATGTTACACCATCGATTGAGAAGTGTTATGAAGGATTGTTCCCTGCTGCTCACATCCAGCCCAAAAGTTAATCCTGATAAGCAGGCACACTTCCTACGAGCAAATAACAGAACAACAGGTGGCCCATTCACAAACCGCCCCCCCCCAAAAAAAAAAAAAACAACTCCACAAAAACTGGCTTCCTGAGTGTTTCATTCAAGTTGAAAAGCTCATGTTAAGCTCCCATTAGGGACCTATGATACAATTCTGTCCCTCAAAACATTAACAACAGTCTGAAAGTAGAATTAACAATGAAACCACAGACGTGGCTTTAATCACCTAAATGGATGATTCGTTAAAAAAAAAAAAAAAAAAACATCACAAATTCCATCATGGGGACAGATTAATGGGTCAAATCAGACGAACAACCAGAAATAGGTGGATGCTAAAAGGACACTGTTTGTCTGTAAGGATAATGGACACTGGATTCATTCAAATGCAATTGCTACCATTCTGCCGTTTCTTTTTGTTCCGAGTCAACAACAATGTAACATTGACTCAGTAAGGCCAACAAACTGCCGGGATAGCAGGAGTAGCAGCATGAAAGGAAGGAAGTTGCAGTCCCTAATGGAAACGCATAATGGTTTGTGGCTGTGTTACATTATATTAGACAGCTCACAGCCTGCCCGTTAGTGCTGCAACGTTTTCAGACTCCTCTCCCATGGCTTTTTCTCACGAGCTGCAACACAGTTAGAACTAAATCTGTATTCATCCCGGGAACTCCAATTATTGGTTTTAAAGTCGCTTTGTGGCTGTCACAACACACATTTTCCAAAAAGTTTACGAAGGAAAAAAAATGGAAACGATGTCTCATACCAACGATGAAAAATGGAAAAATCCTAGCCAGTCCTAACTAGCCGGAGAGAAGATTCACTGTACAGCTGAGACTTAGGCGCATCATTGGCATATCCGCATGCTCTCAAGTCGAGTCCATTATGAACGAGTTACCAGACGTTTCCTCCAGCAGGCGCTCAAGGCCCCCCGAGCAAACAGAGCAGACAGCACAACATGGAGCAGCTGGCAAGACTTTCCCTTTCACCTGACTCTACATGGGCACACTGTCAATACTAATTACTTTCCAAAGCATCAGAACAGACAAACACACCACCATTAAAACCTGGGGCTTACTCAAGACTGTGTTTCACACCACATTCATGATTTAGGGTCTGCATTTGTTTTTGGCTGCAAAAACCAAAGTTAAAATAGAGAGGAGTAGTGTAATCTAGTTCTAAGAGAATGTCTGCATAAGACAGCCAACGTGCTTTAAATTGTTCTTCATTAGAAAACACTGAGCGTGAAGCAATATAGAAGCCTACCAGCTGGCTACATTGGCTTTTTATTTACGTTATGTTCTTACGATGTGACAATATTCAAAGTCTTTCTTGGCTGAATCAGCAAGTTTATCATTTTTTTTTTTTTTCTATTCATACCAGGAGTGAATAGATGGAAGAAAAGTGTACAACCAACCCATTTCCACTCCTTAGGACTATTTTCTATCTGAGTACGAGATATACGAGGTAATTATAGTGTGTTTCAGGTGCTAGAAAAAGTAGCCTCAGCACTGTCAGCAGCATGGGTTTGTTCAAGCAGGAAATGCTTGAGATATGAGAGCAACTTGGTAAATCAAGTAAGGTGATTTGGTAAATAGAATTCTCTGAAGTTGGAATTTTTAAAAAAAATTTTAAAAATGTTGGTTGAGCTGGTTGTTGGAAGCAAGAGACTCTTGAAAATGTCGTCAGACCATCTAGTCAAAACACAAATAAAGGAGGTTCCCCACCTGGGTTACCCAGAGACACGCTAACAATCACTTCATTAGTTTATGGAAAAGCTTTATTTCATCACTAAGTGCAGGTCTTTTTCTTGTGTTTTGCTGGAGAAACATACCACTTTGTGTTTGTCGACACAGCATAATTTAGTCAAAATAAAAAAAAAAAATAGGTGTTTTGAACATTGGTCTATTCAATAAACTTTTAGTTGCAGGTACAACTGATATTTTTGGATTTTGGATGAGCTAATAAACTCGGTGGCACATTTACCGAGACAGATTTTCCCTTTGGTAGCTGGTAAAGTCAAAACAAAAAAAAATGAAGAGACTAAGTGTGCAGGCACTGAAAATGTCATACAGACAGGATTTAAATTACTTTGGATATGTTTTTTATTATATATTTTTATTACCCTGAGCCACTTTGGCATAATACAACAGAGTTCAAAGGGTTTGCGCCGAGTGATCTCTGCATTTGTGAAGCAGTAAAAATAAAGACACTTTAAGCTCTACAATCAAACCACTTAAGCTAATAAAATTATTGAATGTTTATGGATGTAATGAGAAAACAGACAATAAAATATTGGTAAATCCTAGTCATTGGTTAAATGTAAAGAAATGTTTTGGCAGTGAGGTACAATCACCACATGTGAGCCAGGTTGCATGTTGTAAATCCAGAAATGACTCTTTCAAAATTTACCGAGATGCTCTTTCACGTTTTGCTCTGCCGGAGCTTCACCTGATGGTGAGCAGCAGAGAAGTCTGACCCCTCAGAGTCCTGGTGACATAAGCATGACAGCGGGTGCATGGACGTCATCCCACCTGCGACTGCTAAGTCGGTCGCCCCTTCCTGCACTCAAATCTCCTTATCAAACTGTGAAACAGATTTAGGTTACATCATGTCAGCATGCAATCAGGAACTGAACAAGGCTCTATTATCTCTATCTCTATATGCAGGTGTCAGCGGATATAGTTCTCTCCACGCAGGAGCCGTCCGGAGCCAAAAGACAAGCTGCTCTGCATCAACGTGTGGCACGGGTCTCCATGGAAGCCCAGAAGATAATCTAATCCAGATTCAGACGTAAGAGAAGAAGCCCCGCGGCAAGGGAGCGGCAAACATCAAACCACCATTTCAAATATTGACAAGTTTCACTGAACGATAGTTCAGTTTGAAGGCAATAAATATTCTGTAAAAACTGACATTTACATATTCAAGCAGAGTCTCCCTGGGCTGACAAACTGCACCATTTCTCTGCAAGCAAACACACACTATCAGGCGCCAAACACATCTGAACCACGAGGCACGCTGTGAACACAGCATTTCCTCCAAACGCATAGTGGGAATTAAGGTGATAAATAATGCAGGCCGTCGTGATGGATTAGTCTAATCTTAATGCTGTTGGTCTGAATTGATTCTTCAGGGGGGGAAAAAAAGAGGCAGGAGGCTTTCAGGGAAATCCAAAATGTCCGAACAATTTTCCCTTGTGTGTCACAAACAAAGTGTTTACCGAGAACACCGGGTCATGACCAAGGTTATGGTGAAGGCTTCTGCAAGTTTAACATACAAATGCATGCAATATAACAATACTGATCTTTAGATATTTGTTTCATGCATTTAGAACATATATGTCTAAATATGCTATTTCATTTGATCCAGTTGTCTATTTTTTGAAGACATAAGAGTGACTGTGAGTGCTTTTTCAGTGTGGGTGACTTACAACTGAAGAACAACACCTGAACGCCTGCAGTGTAAACACAGAGGAAACACCGGTGCTGTTGGTGGGTGGCTGCTCCCACTGAGGAGAAACTGTTTAGCTTCCTATTAAAGTTGAATTCACAGGAATACATTTTTGCAGATGCATCAAAAGGTTCTTGAGTTACTTTGAAAACGATCCATGGTGAGCCTGTTACCGCTGAGGAAAGTTTCAATTTTGTTGGAGGGTATTTCAAAGTTACCGGGCGAGCCTAAAACTTTTATGAAACAGATATCTGAGTAGATGAGGTATTTTGGACTGATTAGGGGAGGCGGGGGGAAAAAACCACCTGAGGAAAATGCCACACAAACAAATAGCATGCACAACCTCTCTAGTTGAGTCATTAAATTGATAACATCTGCAGAACATGTCCAGAGCATGTTTCAAGTGCTTTTGTAGTCCTACAGTAGCCATTTAAGATGACAGAACAAGTGTCCTCCCATAAACAGAAGCAACAATATGCGCAGCAGTGTATATCTTCAAGGGACCATGGAGCAACTCTAAATATAGCCTATGATGAACTCTGCCCTCTTCCCCTCTGTATCTTAAACACACACACACACACACATAAACAGACCATCATGGTTCTTCTCTGCTTTTTCCAATCAATCTCTGTCTTTCTAGTACCGTCATGCATGTCTGGCTCAATGCCAAAATAGTATCAAAGTCACAGTTGGAGCCCAACCAGGCAACATCTGAAGGAAACACCCAGTGGGAACAGCTAATTTCCTGTATGTACTAGAATGAGATGAAAAGCCTGAATACTGGAGTGTCGTTGTGCTGAAAGAAGGACAAGACGGGGTGTGTGTGAGCAAAGCCGAGGCCCGACGCCCAGGGCACCGCGGAGGGCAGATCTCTGAACGAGTGCAAACAGGAACAAGCAGAACGACTGAGATGACAGGAACAGAAATGCTCTCCGGTTGCAGCAGAAAATCCAACCGTTAGCATCAAAGGTACTAGTAATGAATCTGGGTCTTTGTTCTAAGTACGCCACTGCTCAGAACAGAGAGTGTCGGCACAAACAAAGCCACCGCCGCTAAAGGTGGCAGAGATAAAGCAACAGATGTTGCAGGGTGGTCTGTGGTTTCACAGCCCTGACTGAAGCCGACAGCTCAAGAGACGCTCAGGACCAGGGACTACAAAGGTCTCGTGTCTGTGAGAATAAATTTAAGATAATCATTCTTTGGTGAGCCAACAGGCAGAATGAAAAATACTGTGATTCAAATACTCTTTCAACATATACAAATAAAGTAAAACACGAAGATAACGTTAACCTCACAATGTCGAGTGGAAGAAGCACTTCAGCAGCCCTTCTCAAATGTCTGTCAACACTTGCTTGTTTAATACTTCAGAACGATAGCTGCAATGTGTTTAATAGAAAAAACTAAGCACGCTGCATAAAATAAGCTCTGGTGCTTTCATATCTTAAACAAATGGTGCATTTTGGAGATTATTTGATTTTGTAATCATGACGAGCACGAAAGAGAAACACTGCATCGCCACTGTATGGCATACATGTGCTGTTTTGTAATAATTTCACCATAACAGCATCATTCACCGAGGCACTCATCAGACACGGTCTATTTTCGGGTTTTTCATGTGTCACAGCAAAGGATGTTGTTTATCATAGGCAGTGCAACCCCCTGGAGAAATGAAAGCATCAGCCGATGCATTGCTTTCTGTATGAAGCACAATCTGTCACAAAAGAGAAGCGGCACCCTTAAATGCTCGACGCTTCCTCTTGATGTCCATGGTTTCATGACCGTGTCGGACAATCTGCATTTGTCAACCGGCCCAGCAGGCTATAATAAATCCCACCTAGGGTTTTAAATAAATGTCTCACGCATAATCTGTCTTCTCTTTGTGGTTCAGCCTGACACTTCACTGGTGCTCAACCTTGGAGCATCGAAACAGGTTTGAATGCACCTCAACAACATGCATCAATTGAATCAAGCAGTAAAAACATTCACTGGGAAATGTCACATTGAACAGTTGAAACACTGTGCAAACAAATGAACAATAGGAAGTTACAGGAGAATAACACACATAAAGCAGGCGGTAATGAATAGGCACTCTAAACAAACACTGGGTTAACAGTGCAGTGGATGTGAGTGAGGATATTTTGAGTACTGCACAAACACTGAGCAACACAAGATTAATGAAACCATTGTGCATGAATAGGGGGGACGCTAAAGTCATTAATAATTATCTGGCATTGTCAGAGTTTTGTCTAACCCATCAAGCGTTGACCGAGACGATGGAAGAGCAGCAGTCGGTTAATGTATCACTTACAGTATATCTTTATTTAGCTATCATAATCATTCTCTAGAATAGTGTTGCTTTGGTTATTTGGATTGATATTACACTCAAATTACACAAATAAAGTTGAGAAGGTCGTCAGCTTTGCTCTCTGCACTCTGTCACATCCATCGCTGGACATCATGTAATAGTCTCCCTTGGGAGGTTGGGAGTTTGTCCAAAACAACAAAACTCATTAGCTTTGAGTAGCACAGAGTGAATACCGGAAATCCATTTGTCAATAATAAACTGAGAAACTGACAGGTTACCATCAAGAAACCATCACACATGCACAAATCGATTAACTACTGTGACATTGCATACATAATCTGTGTTACAGAAATTAACTCCAGGGAGAAAATAAGACCTCGGCAACAACTGCAATCAAGGAACACCCTTCCTACAGCAATGACCAGTAATCAAGGATCTCACTACAACTTGTATTTGTGATAATTGTGATTGTTTGTGATAATCAGCAGCCAATTTTCCCTTAAATTCCACATGATATCAGATTTTATTTTTAATTTGCCTTTCAGGGAAAAGAGCTAAAGTTAGTTGAACTAAAGTCTTAAAGCTTGTGGCCACTTGCTGTGAAATTATGCAGATAACCTCAAAATATATTTGATTTTGCTCAATCTTGTTTGGATAACTTTAAAACACATTTTCAACTGTGCTGGAAAACTCTGATAAAAGCTCTCAGACTGAACAACAGAGCAACAAAAAAAAAAAAAAAACACACATCTACGGTACGTATTGTGAATTGTAAAAGCAATACAACATAACTTCTGTTCAGCTTATTTCCTGCCGTTTATCTTTTGCACGGTGGTCTGGTGCTTTGTGTGGGTAAAGTGGCCATCCAAAGAGGATTTCTGCTTGTGCTAAATTACAATGTAAACTGTAAATGGACTTCACTTAAAGGAAATGGTGCGTTTTTACATCCTCTGCAGTCTGAAAAAGCTTGAGACTCGTAGTCACATTCACCCATTGCCTATGTGACTTTGTTTCAGGAACACAAACCGGGAATTGGAGTGGGAAAATCGATATGGGAAATTGTTTTGAGCAGTTGTTTCTTGTCCTTTGTCAGCAGATGAGAGCATTGTTCAGGATTGTAATACCATCTGGGGAGAAAAGAGATTGGTTGTATTTGCATTTGTTATTGCAATTACAAGACCGCAATTTCATGGAAAAATGTCTTCTACCTCTATTTCTACCTCTTTACTCCATCTGAACTAATCTCTCATTAGAATTTCTAACATGTACTTAAACATTTATTCGGTTAAATGTGACTTTCAACAGCAATTCTCATGCCGTTTTTGTGGGACTATTAGCATTATATGTAAATTCACAAAGGAGTCGGCAAGAACATCTGTTTGTGCTTCTGGATACATCCTGGTTACGTCTTTGATTAAAGATATAATTTTCTGCTTCACATCAGTCTAAAGAGGCCACCGTGAACATTAGTGTAATTAAGATGGATTCTAAAGCATGTTATTAATAAAATCTGAAATAGGATCCGTGCAAAAGGACTGTGTGCTGTACTAATAGTTTCATGTCTTAGCTCAGAAGCAGGGACAAGAGCATCAGGATGCCATCCACGTCCTTGTAAAAGTCAATTTACGGCGTATATTCTGCAACTGCAATACAACCTTGGACTATGAATGGATATTACCCCAACAATGCTCTCAGTGTAGGTGTAGAGGTGTCCTTCAAATAGGGTAACACTTAAGGAGGGTTCCCCTGTGGTTAAGACATTCCTGAAAGCTCAATGTGTGCATGTTTAAATGGGTGAATTTCGAGCAGGTCGGAGAACAGGATTAAAAAGTGGGATTAAGCCACGGTAAATGAAAACTTGAGATGAAAACAAAATGAGAAATCCTTCCAACTAAACCAACACGCCAGGTTTCGCGGTTTCCAGTGACAATTGAAGCTCAACAAGATCTGAATTGTAAATCAGCTGAGTGACATGGGTACAAATTGGCCGGCTGTTTTACAACATCATCTAAATGGTGATTTGAGATAGCCAACCACACAAAGGCAGCGGTCCAAAGCCTTGAAACAAGACTCCACCAGAAATGTAGCCAGGAGACGACAGATCGCTAGCAATGCAGATACCATCTACAAGGGCCGATACTGGTAGGATTGTTTGTTGTTACAACACTTTACTTCACTGTAGCATTTGATTTCAGGTGTCATGTCAGACAGATTTCTGTCAACTGCATTCAGATGAATTAAACTAAAACTGTGTTATGAGTTGATTATGCTGTGGACAAGATACAATCTGACTCCCCATGAAAATATATCATGAGTATGTAGACACACATTCAGGTCGATATCAGAATTAAATCATTCATCTATAATGGTTGGTCAGTGAAATGTAGAAAAAATGATGTAATGCTGTGCAGGGCATCTTATTCTTAGGGAAAGAAAAGGACATTTGAAGGGCTGAAAATTAAATGTCATTCTTGTTACAGAAATGCCACTCACTCACTGAGTCTATCACTTTGACTTCTCTGCTGGTTGACATAACCTTCACTTTACAGAAGTTTAATATTTGATGGCAAAGCAAATAATATACAGAGTGGAGACCTTTCTAGCTTTGAGTAGCTACAGTGAAACCAGTCGCCTTCGAGGCAGGGTCATTATTTATTCAGCAGGTGAAAGCATAGATTTATGATAGAGGATTGGGTGGTCAGTTTTTCAACCGGTGCTGATCTGCAGAGGAAAAATCCATTCAGCGCCATCTGTGTTTGAGCATCGCCGACATCCCTGTAATCACTCGGTTTATCATTTCCTGTATTAAAAGCTGTGACTGTAACAATGAGGCAGGATGGAAATGACAGCTCGGTGTGAAAACAGTTAAAGGATGGGCCCGGCGGACACGCTGACGGATAATGTCAGGCTACGCAAAAACACGCGAGTCCTTCAGCACTCCGACACCTTGGACTGACTCACTGCTTAGCCTGGTTTCACCCAAGAGGAGTTAACACGAGAGGCAACGAGAGCAGACTGCATCCCACTTCAGCGAGAGGAAATCACATGGAGGAGTGGGTGTTGGATTGTTACCGATTCTGCCCAAAGGGAAAGAATTGATTTACGTGCAGGTGCAGGCTAAAATGCATGGGACTGTATGTGAACATTAGATACACTTGCAGACAAGCAAGATGTCAAAAGCTGTCAACGTTTAGGAGATAGGGTGAGTAGTGATTCATTTAGGATCACTTGACAGAAACCCTTAAGTGAAGGGTTTTACTGTACCTCTGTAACTACAAGGCATGTGACTGTCTTTAAGCCTATAGAGCTTTTATTGACATATCACACACCACTGTGCCGTCTCTCAGAATATTTCAGCACTTTAAAAAAATCAGAGTGAAACACTTTTTTGTACCATTCACACACCCCAAATATGATTAAAAAAAGCTACACTGACCTGATAATCACACACATTTTACCATTTCTGGTTTATGATTTCTCGAAAGTTGATCCGTTTCTCACTTGATTCCTGTAAACGTAGCCACCGATATGCTATTTAGCACCACTGTCCTAGTGCACTGTATACTATAGTAACCCAAATATGTTTTGCTTGTGATAATCATTTCATTGCGTCAATCAGGTGAAATGTCATAAAGGAACAGATACATTTCGTTCCAAATATAGTCACTTGTCCAACAAAGGGTTAAAAGAAACCTGCTGGAACATATTTTTCAGTGATAAACAATATACAGTTATCTGGACGTATAAGCAACTCATTTTGAGAAAGAGGTTCAGTCTTCAGACTATTGTCGACGGTCAGCTGATGTCAGCTAATCATGATCGTCCCCTTCAGCTGACCAGAAATAGAATTTCAGAAAAGAAGTGCATAAAGTAACAAGATTCAACAGATTGGTCCGTCTGTACTTAAAGGGAAACCCTGAAGGTGAGCTCAAGTGCTTGATTTGATATTTTCCACATGGAAAATAATATCTTCTGTTCAAGCTGACAACTATAAAAGACTGAGGGAGCTTCTAAAATTCCCTAATTGTATATTTAGTTTTATTTGTGCTGTAGATCTGTAATAAATGTGACAGCGAGCGTGGTTAACTGACATGTTACGGATCTGTGATCCGTTTCCTGTATATCCTTGCATGTTTGAGAAAGGCGCTGTGAAGGGGTGGATTTAAAATCACCATGTAAAAAAAAGTATCAGTCTTTTTTCATATCAAAGCATGAGAAAATCCCAGACCCGAAGGTAAAAAATATAAGAATCATATCAAAACATGTGTATTATGTGTCGTGTCATGCCATGAAGGTTTTTTTTAAGTTGCTTTTTGCTGACAGGTGATCGAGCTCAAGCATGTGTTGGTTGCAACACAGTGTTTTAACAATGCAAACAACACAAAAAGCTGCAAGCAGTCACAGTAATGTATGCCGTTTTGGTCACATCTAAACTCCTCAAAGTGTTTTGCACATACTTCTGAAAATCCTATAAAAGCAACTTTGAAGTTTACACCTCTCCTTTGTTGTTTTTGTGATATAACTGAGCAAACCAGTCGGTCGACATCTTCTGCTCTGTTAGCTCAACAAACACTCGGACTCACACTTTGGCAAGTCCACTGGTTTCCACATTAGAGGAGAAATTCTTACCGTTCCTGCACCCTAAAAATCAAAATGGCAGCTAATAGCAAAAACCACCTCGAGGGATGTCGGTGATCTCGTGGCAGACGCAGCTCGAATGAAACTTCCCTTAATTGCTCCTCTTTTCTTTGTAATTTCTCTCCCACTGTTTTTGTGAAATTGCTTCACCTGCTACTCTGGTGTCTTCAGCTCACACAGTTATTACCCCATATGTTTTATTTGCTGCTTTCGGAGCCAAATCGCTCCGTTCCAGCAGGTTTAAAACAAACGCTTTACTTTTTAGGAAACACTTTGGTGATAATCAGCCGTTAAATACCACATTAAACCTCAATCATTACTACAGTTATCCACATTTTGAATAGAATTACCAACCAAGCCAACTCTCATAAGCAAACAAATTACAAGTCTGAGCAGCAAAGCACTTTAATTTCCTTTCAGGGTAAATTCACTCTTAGCACTATAGCTCTGTGATTTAGATATATTATGAATGCATCCCTGAAATCTGTGGATCGCTCTCGCGATTCAACTCACTTTGTTTGGCCAAATGAAAAAAAAACAATATCTAAATGAAAAAGAAAAAAATCGTAAATTAGACTAAATGCGATCAAAACATGTACTGCTGGCATACTTATTAATGATCAGCTACCTTCACAACAACAAGGGATATCAAAATGCTGTCCAAACTGCACAGGTTATGAACACATAACACAACCACGATTCATCTGAATGAGTCACATGTTTATCTGTTTCGACTCACCTTGGCACTGGAATCCTTGTTTTCCAAATCCCCTGTGAAAAGAGAAGCAAGCCACAATGAGCAGTTGTTTTGTTTTTGTTTTTTTTGGGGGGGTTTTTTTGACACACAAAGTGAATCACTTCATTCATGCATGCTTTCAAGCACACGTCCATTCATTCCAGTCAACCTTCATTGCATATTTGAAGTCACTTTTTAGAAAAGTCTTACAGATCCTTTGAGTTTGTCATGTTTTGCTGTTAAAATACCACAGGAGAATGAACAAGGTCTACGAAGGGATGTTTTCTGACTACGTTGAGAGAAATTACTTGTTGAAAGGCCTCCATATTGACTCAATCCGGCTCCTTTTAGATGGACTGAAAGGGAAAATGCAGCCGATGCTCCTGTGTTGAAATCCAGACGAGTTAAATCACGTTTCCACATCTTTTTGTGAGATCTTTCCTGTGAACCGACGCTGTTATAACAGCAGTTTAACCCACCGTCATTTTGGAAAGAAGTAATCATCTAGAGGGAATGCTCAGATGTGCACATACTGTGTAGCCACAGAGAACAGTGGTTCAGAGGAGGGCTCGAGGCTTTCGCTTATCGAAATTGGATTTGAACTTGTGAAAGTTTAAAAAAAAAAAAAAAGACATCTGCTTTTGTATAAAAACTTTTTGCTTCACTGTAATGTTAGGGGGAAATGAGAGATTGGAGAGGGGGTCTGCAGGGTTTCTTAAGACACAATCTGAGAGGCTGAAGTGAAAAAAAACTAGAGTATGAATTTGTGGCAATATCAACACCTACTTTCATTACTGGTGCAGAAAGTTTGTCGAGTGTTGAGAATTTAAAGCTGAGCAACAAGTTACTCGTCTTCGGCTCTAAATGCATGTTAAGGCCAGGTCTGCACCGGCCCTCTGACTTGAGCGTGCGTCCTGCAGGAAGACATGGCGTTTGCCCCGGCACAGGTCATTATGTAAAACTCGCCATGCAGAGGCTCCAAGATTGCACGCCCACTTCCAGCAGTAAAGGAATGGAAATGTAACTCTGCAAAGTCGTCTGCAAGTTGCCTCTGCTCACATTTAAGATGTAGCCTAAGAATGAGGCTAAATTAAATGCTGTAAACTTGCATTTATTAAATAGTATTTTTGAGCATGTATTCCATGAAGATTGAAATATAGTAAGAAAAAAAAAAAAGTATTGAGGTTTGAAAATATTCACATTTTAAAGTTATATCTCTGAAGCAGTGATAGAGAAAAGGTGACATAGAGGCTACAAGCTGTGCCTCTATGACTGATGTATTTGAGAGTTGATGTGCGAGCTGCAAAAACGTCATTCTCACTCTCAGAGGTCCACGTTCTGTCGACTACAATCTACTGCAAGGATCATGGATGCCAATTCAAATAAAAGAACCAACTGTATGTTTCTAAATGTAATCAACGTGCCTGTGCTTATAAATCAAAATACCCTCTGTAACAAAGTAAATCAGGATTATTTAAATTGATCAAATGTATTTAAAATCACCATCATCCTACTATCACCTGTGAAAATCAGTGATTTATTTGTAAATTGTCTCAGTGGTTGCAGCATATAGGGAAGAGGGGGCTGCATGTGGACCACCAGTTGCTCATGTCTAACACACACAGTGTGCATATGTTGAAACACTCCTTCCACATGAGGTCATGCTGCCAATAAATTGCAGACAATACCTACAAGCATCTGCCCCGGAGTGAAGTTGTTCTCCCCAGTTAAATACCACAAGGCTTAAGAACTCATAAAAATGCTGTGGCCAGGTATAAGTGGATTCTAACATCAGCAGCTTCCATTTAGGAGAATGTTCTTAATCTTAGAGGAGTTTCTCAAACTGAGATCTGTGGTTTTTCAGGGGAATTTGTGTTTCTCGACTGTTTGTTTGTTTTAAATACAGATCCGGGCAAATAAACCCAGCTTCACCCACTAATCTGATGCTTTCCAGATGAGACAATTACATCCAGTCTAACAGTAATGAAAACAGCAGCATAACTCCACCCATACGGGAGTGACTGGGCAGAATCGCCACAAAACTCTGGATCCCTGAAGAGAAGAGGAAGCCTCCGGGAAACCGAGGTCTCCTGATCCGACAGTTCCAAGCTGAGAAACTCATTCAGCCCGCAGCTTCGATAGGAAAGTTCTGTTTGAAGTTGCGTTACATCATCGACTGAAGTTATCCAATATGCAACAGGCAGCAGCAGTCAGTCAGTCAGTCAGTCAGCCAGTGACCGGGGTGGTTCTGGAGGTGGGAGACGGGAGAGCTTACCAGATGAAGTCGGTGCAGTGGCTGCAGAAAGTCGGCTGCTTGAAGAACCGAGCGATGAATTTGTGGTTCTTGATCTCGTGGACGTTCTTTTGCCTCAGAGCGCCTTTCCGGGCGAACCTGTTCGCTACGTCCACGGTGGACGACTCGTTGAAACTTACATCTGCCATGATCCGCAAGAATTTAGAATTTATGAGAAATTAAAAAAAAAAATAATATGAAGGAAAGAAAGAAAACAGCTTGGTCGCGTTGATCTGGAGGTGTGACCGATCGTGAGCCTCTCGGTGTGGAGGCAGTGCGGAGGGAGAGACGCTCTGCACCGGAGACTCTGGACTCACTGTCTGAGGGCTTTTCCCTGCCTGTGGATTCATACAGCACTGACAGCACCGCACACACACACACACACTGAAACACACTGCATCCGATCCACACCTTCACAGTAAGATTACACCCACCTCACCTTCACTATCATTAAACAAAAATAAACAAAGCGCAAAAAGTGTATTTCTACAAAACACAACCAATGCAAAAAGTACTGTCAGGATTTTATTCATTTCATTTTTAAATAGCTCTCATGTGGACACTTTTTTTTGTGGAAAATAGTTGCTATTTTCGTGTATTTCTTTGAATGTGCAACAGTTTTGTATTATTATTATTATTATTATTACTATCACTATTATTATTATTATTATTATTATTATTATTGTTATTGTTGTTGTTGTTGTTGTTGTTGTTGTTGTTGTTGTTGTTGTTTTTTTTACTATTATT